>SJYC01126789.1:0-29066 GCA_006408675.1 Madoqua kirkii
GCTGATCTCCTTCAGAATGGACTGGTTGGATCTCCTTGCAGTCCAAGGGACTCTCAAGAGCCTTCTCCAGCACCACAGTTCAAAAGCATCAATTCTTCGGTGCTCAGCCTTCTTCACAATCCAACTCTCACATCCATACATGACCACAGGAAAAATCATAGCCTTGACTAGACAGACCTTAGTCGGCAAAGCAAAGTCTCTGCTTTTGAATATGCTACCTAGGTTGGTCATAACTTTTCTTCCAAGGAATAAGCGTCTTTTAATTTCATGGCTGTGTATATATTTAGGCTTATAAAGGGGAAAAGGAAGGAGAAGTTAACTGAATAGTAACATATCATCACTAGGAAAACAGAGTAGATACCAGACTGAGGTTCAAACGTATGGATTTGACTCATTTTCTATAAAAATAGAATGTCTGTTAGTTCTGCCAATAAATTCAAATTATTAGTTATGACTATAACTTAAGAATCATCCAGTGTAGATACAATATCACAACCATGATTTAATAAAAATCACCTTAAAAGTTGGGCAAAATTTCAGACATGCTAAGCAGTTACAAGGATTTTACATGTCTCTGTCCTGACTTTCTTCCAAACTGCTAAATATGAAACACTCTCGTACATGTTGAAATGTTGATCTCATTAACGTTCCTAGCTTATGTGACACACCGATGGAGAGGCTCTTGGTCAGTCAAGTGGCCAATGTTCTTATTTGCCTAGGATGGAGGGGGATCCAGAGATGTGAGACTGTCATTGTTAAAACTGGGAATGTTCTGGGCAAACTAGAACAAGTTGGTTACCCTATTGATCAAACACCTCTTCTTGAAAGGGTGATCAGTGTACTTGGGTTTCTCCCACTTTGTGACTTCAATATCTTTACCATTTGATTTCCAAGATTGCCTTGAAGACTATATTTATTCCCATCCAGGCAGAAAAGGAAAAGAAAATGGAAGCTATCGTGGAAGTCACATATGAAAAATGCAGTATCTGTGAGGTGCAATAAAGCAAAGCACAGTGAGGTCTGCCTGCTATAATGCTTCCACTTGGCTGGACCTTGGTCATATGGGTACATGGAAGTTTAACAAAGTCTAGCATCGGAGAAGGAAATGGCAACCCAGTCCAGTATTCTTGCCTGGAGAATCTCAGGGACGGGGAAGCCTGGAGGGCTGCCATCTATGGGGTCGCACAGAGTTGGACAAGACTGAAGTGACTTATCAGCAGAGGAAACCTATTTGTGTTCCTGGGAGGTAAAGGAGAACAGCTAGTCAATCCCTACCTATCTAAGGAGGTTGGCCCCAGGAATCAGGGTTTCAACCCTGATAAAGATCATAGTGCATAAAGATGGCACTGGAGCAGTGAAGTCACCCACCTTTGGGAACCATGCTTTCATAGACAATATTATTATCAGTGACTTATGTGAGTTAATGCTCTGTACCTTATGTAAGACCCCTGAGGTTTTGGTGAAGATGACATCAGTAATGACTCAGTTTGACATTTTCTCCATGCGGGGAGAAAAAAGACAGTTAAATCTGATTCAGACGATGTTTTAAACTATTGCTTCACAACAAACCACCACAAAATGTCAGTGGCTTAACACAATGAGCTCTTCTGTATTACGTTTCTCTGTTGGTGAGTGGGCTAGCTTTATCTGACCTAGACAGGGCTTGGTTCTATTCCATGGGTTGGATACAAGTCTGTTGAACGTGTCCCTCATCCTTCTTGGATCAGAAGCACGTTTTTCTCATGGAGAAAGGCAGAGATACAAAAGGAGTGAGCAAAAACATATCCTTCTTCTTAACACTTGGGTTCAAACTTGGTTCATTGTCTCTCCTCTCATATTTCATTGGTCAAAGCAAGTCCCATGACCAATCTCAATATCCATGGAGTAAAGAAGCATGCACCTCTCATGGAGATGATGAGAGTGAACATACGCTTGTTAATAATTTACCACACAAAAACGAAGTAAAGATTATATATTACCTGAAGTTGAAATTATGTTTACTTCTTAAAGATAGAAGTTCAAGTAAGGAAGACTGAAAACTGTCTCAGAAATAGCACAAAGTTCTGGTGTCTCTGTGACAAGAAGGAATATACAGCAGGACTCACAAAGGACAGGAATAGTAGTCCATCACCACTGAGGATAAAATGGCCTGTGTACCGACCCAGCCATCTTCTGTTCCCCTGATTGCTATGCTGTGCTTAGTTAGTCATGTCCGCTCTTTATGACCTCATGGACTGTATATAATTTACCACACAAAAACGAAGTAAAGATTATATATTACCTGAAGTTGAAATTATGTTTACTTCTTAAAGATAGAAGTTCAAGTAAGGAAGACTGAAAACTGTCTCAGAAATAGCACAAAGTTCTGGTGTCTCTGTGACAAGAAGGAATATACAGCAGGACTCACAAAGGACAGGAATAGTAGTCCATCACCACTGAGGATAAAATGGCCTGTGTACCGACCCAGCCATCTTCTGTTCCCCTGATTGCTATGCTGTGCTTAGTTAGTCATGTCCGCTCTTTATGACCTCATGGACTGTATGTAGCCTGCCAGGCTCCTCTGTCTATGGGGATTCTCCAGGCAAGAATACTGGAGTGGGTTGCCCTGCCCTCCTCCAGTGTATCTTTCCAACCCAGGGACTGAACCCAGGTCTCCTGCATTGCAGGTGGATTCTTTACTCTCTGAGCCACCAGGGAAGCCCAAGAACACTAGAGTGGTTAGCCCCTTCTCCAGGGGAACTTCCCAGCCCAGGAAGTGAACCAGAGTGGCTTCCCATGTAGCTCAGCTGGTAAAGAGTCCGCCTGCGATGTAGGAGACCTGGGTTCGATCCCTGGGTTGGGAAGATTCCCACGGAGGAGGGCATAGCAGCCAACTCCAGTATTCTTGCCTGGAGAATCTCCATGGACAGCCTGGAGGGCTACAGTCCATGGGGTAGTATATGACTGAGCGAGCTACCATTATCCCTGCTGCTTTCTCTGAATGTACTGAAAGAAAGGGTCTCATTGAGTCATTGGAGCTTCTGGCCACCCAGTACTGGGCTGTGTCTCCTCTTCTGTCATCTCACGGCTTATTGAACTTCTCTAGGTATTGTGAAGTGAAGTTGCTCAGTCGTGTCTGACTCTTTACAACCCATGGACTGTAGCCTACCAGGCTTCTCTGTCCATGGGATTCTCTAGGCAAGAATACTGGAGTGGGTTACCATTTCCTTCTCCAGGTGCTGTTCCTGACCCAGGGATCAAACCCAGGTCTCTCACATCAGAGGCAGACGCTTTAACCTCTGAGCCACCAGGGAAGCCCCCTAGGTATTAGCACCTATCACTAATTCTACCAGTTAGCAGGTCACAAGACATTCTGTATAGAAAATTGCCTCAATGGCAAGTACTGGGCATAGCAGAGATTAAGATGTTATTAATTCCCTGAACATTGTCATTTATTCATCCATTTGCTCATTTTTCAAATATTCATCAAATGCTTGTTCAGTTCAGTTGCTCAGTCGTGTCAGACTCTTTGCGACCCCAAGAACTGCAGCATGCCAGGCTTTCCTGTCCATCACCATCTCCCAGAGTGCACTCAGACTCACGTCCATTGAGTCAGTGATGCCATCCAGCCATCTCATCCTCGGTCGTCCCCTTCTCCTCCTGCCCCAATCCCTCCCAACAGCAGAGTCTTTTCCAATGAGTCAACTCTTCACATGAGGTGGCCAAAGTACTGGAGTTTCAGCTTTAGCATCATTTCTTCCAAAGAAATCCCAGGGTTGATCTCCTTCAGAGTGGACTGGTTGGATCTCCTTGCAGTCCAAGGGATTCTCAACAGTCTTCTCCAGCACCACAGTTCAAAAGCATCAATTCTTCGGTGCTCAGCCTTCTTCACAGTCCAACTCTCACATTCATACATGACCACTGGAAAAACCATAGCCTTGACTAGACAGACCTTAGTCGGCAAAGCAAAGTCTCTGCTTTTGAATATGCTATCTAAGTTGGTCATAACTTTTCTTCCAAGGAGTAAGTATCTTTTAATTTCATCGCTGCAGTCATCATCTGCTGTGATTTTGGAGACCTCAAAAATAAAGTCTGACACTGTTTCCGCTGTTTCCCCTTCTATTTGCCATAAAGTAATGGAACCGGATGCGATGATCTTTGTTTTCTGAATGTTGCGCTTTAAGCCAACATTTTCACTCTCCTCTTTCACTTTCAAGAGGCTTTTTAGTTCCTATTCACTTGCTGCCATAAGGGTGGTGTCATCTGCATATCTGTGGTTATTGATATTTCTCCCGGCAATCTTGATTCCAGCTATCCAGCTTGGCATTTCACATGATATACTCTGCATGGCAACCCACTCCAGTACTCTTGCCTGGAAAATCCCATGGACAGAGAAGCCTGGTAGGCTACAGTCCATGGGGTCGCAAAGAGTCAGATACAACTGAGTGACTTCACTTAACTTTCACTCTGCATATAAGTTAAATAAGTAGGTTGACAATATACAGCCTTGACATACTCCTTTCCTGATTTGGAACCAGTCTGTTCCATGTCCAGTTTTAACTGTTGTTTCTTGACCTCATACAGATTTCTCAGAAGACATGTAAGGTGGTCTGGTATTCCTGTCTCTTGAAGAATTTTCCACAGTTTGTTGTGATCCACACAGTCAAAGGCTTTGGCATAGTCAATAAAGCAGAAATAAATGTTTTTCTGGAACTCTCTTGCTTTTTCCATGATCCAGTGGATGTTGGCAATTTGATCCCTGGTTCTTCTATCTTTTCTAAATCCAGCTTGACCATCTGGAAGTTCACAATTCACGTACTGTTGAAGCCTGGCTTGGAGAATTTTGAGCATTACTTTCACACTCGAGTACTTTAATTCTAGTGGCTGTCTTTAACAGACACCTCACACCAAAACAAGAGTGTTGTTTTGCTGAGATCTAAATTCCAGGTGTTAGCCAGCAAGAATTTTCCATGTGAATATAATTAGAATTTCTTATAAAACTATGGAAAAAACACACAGCCCCAGCCTATAATATTTTGATGAAACTAGATGAGATGAATTTTGGCTTAATCAAATCTAGGTGAATTGAGATCTCAAAACTTGGAAAAAGTAGGATTAAGATGAAAAGAGTAAACTCTTCCTTCTCTAGAGGGTAGTTAACTTACAGACTTAGGTAAAAAGTAAAATACAGGATGCTCAGGTAAACAAATTTCAGATAAAAATGAATGTTTTTAGTATGTCTCAACTATTGAATGGACTTATACTAAAAAAAATTACACACTGTTTATCTGAAATTTAAATTTAACTGTGCATTCTATTTTTTATGTGCTAAAATTAACACCCTTATATAGGCACTCATTTTGTAATGAATGAATTTCTAATGGCCTATACAGGCATCCATTTTATGCTGAAAACATAAAACTTAGTAGCTGTATTTATTTCCTATTGGTTCTAAGACAAATTATCATAAAGTGAGTTACTTAAAACTATACCAATTTATTATCTTGCAGCTTTGGAGGTCGAAATTCTGAAATGGGTCTCACTGGGCTAAAATCCAGGCATTCTCAGGCTGTATTTATTCTGGAGGCTGTAAGGGAAAAGTCATTCCTTTGTCTTTTCCAGTTTCTAGAAGCTTCCTACTTTGCTTGTCTTTTGGCCTCTTTTTCATCTTCAAAGCCATCATTATTGTATATTTCAATCTCTGTTTCTGACCCTTCTGCCTCCCTCTTTAAAGATGTGTTTAAAGTGTTTCACTGTAACACTGTGTGTTTTCAGTGAACCCACCTGGATAATACAGGATAATCTCCCGGTCTCATGACTCTTAATCACATCTGCAATGTTTTCATATAAGATATATTCACATATCAGATAAAATATTCACAAATTCTAGGGGATTAGGACCTGGGCACTTTGGGGGTCATTTTTCCACCTACCACAGCAGCTCTCCAAAGACATTAGACTCATGCATGTGAAATCTATCCTGAACAAAGTTTCTGTATCCAGTGTGATACATCACCTCCAGTTTTCTGATGTTTTTCATCCATTTTGTCTGCCAGTCAGGACGGAATTCTGTAATGTAGTTGATCTACTAGCAAGGCAGCAACATACTTCAAGTCCTCAACTATACCAGGATGTAAGACAGTCTTATATCCTAGTTGGTTGAGTTATAACAAGGCTATGAGGGGGTGGCCTGGCGGATGAGGTTGATAAAGAGCACATATCTTAAAGATGCCCTGAACCTCCTTTCTGGATGCTGACATGTTTATGGATATTAGAAGGCAGGGGGACATGACTGGAAGGAATTCTACAGAGTATTTCTTTTATTTTTACGTAAGTATAAGTCGTGTGATCAATTACTTTTGTGTCCAGACTACAATCACGTCCGACTCTTTGCTACTCCATGGAATTCTCCAGGCCAGAATAGTGGAGTGGGTAAACCTTTCCCTTCTCCAGGGGATCTTCCCAATCCAGGGATCAAAACCAGGTCTCCTACATTGCAGGCAGATTCTTTACCAGCTGAGCCACAAGGGAAGCCCAGTTTTTTTGTTTTTTTGTTTTTTTAACCTAAGATTTTCTTAAAAAAAAAAAAAAAAGCATTAAGAGAGAATGAAGACAAAGTAACTAAAAGGCCAATGTCTTGATTCATTTGGGCTGCATAGCAAAGTGCTAGGTATAGATGGTTGATAGACATCAGATATTGATTTCTCACAGTTCTGGAGGCTGGAAGTCTGAGATCAGGGTGCCAGCATGACTGGATGGGAACCATCTGCCTGGTCTCAGACCTCCCATTGTATCCTCACGTGGCAGAAGGGTCAAGGTGACTCTGTGAGCCTCTTTTATAAGAGCACTAATCCCACTAATGAGGTCTCCACTCTTATGACTTAACCACCTTTCAAATCCACCTTCAAATCCCTCGCCTCGTAATACCATCATGTTGGGTATTAAGATTTCAACATAGAAATTTGGAGGATGGGCAGGTAAACACGAACATTCAAACCATAGCAGCTGGGTCAGAATGCCAAAGCAAGTGATGAATATGGTCATTTCAATCAAGTAGGCAATTTCTGAAGCTGGTTGACAGTACATCAAGTTTATTACTTAATGTCAGATAGAAAAGTTAAAAAAATAGCTATTTGGTTTTACTTCATCACTGATTGGATTTCCCTGGTGGCTCAAGCGGGTTAAAAAAAAAAAAAAATCAGCCTGCAGTGTGAGAGACCTGAATTCAGTCCCTCAGTCGGAAAGATGCCTTGGAGAAAATAATGGCTACCCACTCGAGTATTCTTGCCCAGAGAATTCCATGGACTGAAGAGCCTGGTGGGTTATATAGTCCATGAGGTTGCAAAGAGTTGGACATAACTGAGCAACTAACACTTTTCCTTCATCATTGCTTATGACAATATAAAGTTTTATTAAACACCTAGCATGTCATAGGTCCTGGGCCAGAAAATTTTACTACATTATATTTTCTTCACTTCTCATATTAATCCTTCAAGCTAGATATTATATTCACCATTTCACACTGGCAGACATTGAGGATCAGGGAGATTAGCTTGCCTGTCCAAGGTACCATGAGCTTAATGTCAGAGTCAGATTTACTTGCAGGTTTGTGTTCACCCCAAGTCATCTTTATTCACTGTGTTATGTTTCTGGGATGTTGGCATCTACTGCTTTAACGGCTACAAAAAGGAGCAATGGGACTGAGATCAGGGACATGATAACTGTTCTTTGTCCTTCATGGGGGAAAGGCCTGTTGGTCACACGTAAATACCCTGCAGCTGCGTGAGGACAGCCAAGTAGCCTTTACTTCACAAGGATAACCATGGCCCTCTCTAGAAGAGCTGCCCTTGCCCTTTGCAGCCCATCCCTTCCTTTCTTCCCATAGCTCAATATTTTCTTCATGAGGCGATTACACTGAGGTAATACATTCTGAACGTTGAAGCACATTTTGGGCTTCTCTGGGGGAGACATGGATTTCTGGCTGTCCTTCACGTTCCTCTTTTGTTCTTTGTACAGTGAAACTCCGGGGAGCTTTCTCTTTTTTTCCACCAGGATTTCACTGTCCTAAAGCATTCAGAGGTTGGAAACCCAACAGACTAGTGAGCCAGTGAGAGGCGTTGGACCACGGTCAGACCCAACCCAATGACATCAACGGAGACAATCTCAGTCTGCTGCAAATATGTTTTTCTGAACACACCCAAATCCCAAGATGTTCATCTTCTCTCAGCTTCCCGACATCCGCTTTGTCGAATCACAGACCGTTACAGAGAAACAAACGCAGTCTAGATTCCCAATAGACTCCTACTTAGGGACACTACTCTTCCTTAGAATAGCAAGAAGCAAGGGGTTTCAGAATTGTTTTTGAACATTTTATGGGTCAAAGAGTTTCAAAATCATTTGTTTCAGTTGAAGAATCCAGAGAAAGGAAACCAGGTGCAAAGCTATCTGAATTTGGCAAAGTGAGGATCTTTGAGCAGTAAATGACTTAACAGAAATACATGGAATGCTTTGAAATAAAATCAGTGATTTCTTTTCCATTCTTTCTTTTAATTAAAAAGAATTTATTAGGGTATGGCTCCTTTACAACGTTAGTTTCTGCTGTACCGTGAAGTGAAACAGCTTTATGCATACATATACCCCCTACCCTCTTGACTTTCTTCACCCCCACCCCTCCCACCCCTGATCCCACCTATCTAGGTCATCACAGAGCACCAAGCTGAGCTCCCTGTACTGACTTTCAATTTTATTTTATAAGTAGCTGCATAATTTGCTGGCAGGGAGGGACAAGTTGGAACTTAAGCATCTATTAACGTGGAACAACATGGGCAAGTGAGGCAGACCTGGGCTTCCGTCCCAGCTCTGTTACCTACTGACAGGATCACCCTAGATAAATGTTCACTTCTCACATCTTTCCCTGGAGAAGGGAAAGGCTACCCACTCCAGTATTCTGGCCTGGAGAATCCCACGGACTACAGTCCATGGGGTCACAAAGAGTCGGACACGACTGAGCGACTTTCACTTCACTTCTCACATCTTTAGCTCTCTCCATGGTGACTTAATGGTGACTTTCGGGGATGTTAACAGGAGGATCTTTGTAAATTGCTTGGTACACAAGCTGTCACTCAATCAGCCATAGCTACTATTCTTCCTCAGCACCTGGAACATAGCTGAACTTTAATCAGTTTTGGAGGAAAGGAAGGAAAGAGGACGATGCCTAAAGCCACAGAAGCTGCTCTTTTTCCAAGTGTCATTTCCCTTTCCCACGCAATCACTGAACTTGTCTCTTGCTCTTCCTTGCGTTGCTCATGCTAATCCTGTTTTCTCTTGCCCTCCACTAACATTTTTTTTTTACTCTTGATTATAATGAATCAACATTCCTTGAGCTTCCTCTATGCAACAGTCACTCAGGTATCAAGAAGAAAACAAAAATAAGACAAAGATCCTCCCTTCAAAGCACTGCTGCTTACTGTTCAACAAAAAGTATAAAACATAAACCTGTAATATAAAGAAGCAGGAAAATGTGTAATATAAGTCTACTAACGTGCTTTGGGATAAAAATGGGGAAGAGCTTCCCATAAGACGCAGCATTTATGTTGGACTTAAGCAGGATTTGGAGAAGGAAATGGCAACCCACTCCAGTATTCTTGCCTGGAGAATCCCATGGACGGAGGAGCTTGGTGGGCTACATACCACGGGTCGCAAAGCGTCAGACATGACTGAGCGATTTCACTTTCACTTTCACTAAGCAGGATTTGGACTTGAAGAAAAGGAGCCAAATGACATCCAGGAAAGGAACCAGCAAAAGCCAATGGATGCTGCATAAGAAGGGTAAGACAGTTTATCATAGTAACTGTAAGAAACCAAACACCTACCGTGTGTCAGGCATTTTCTGAATGCTTTACATGTATGATTTCATTTAATTATGAAAACAAAATACAAATATAAATTATTATATTTAGCCCCACTGCAACCTGCTAGCCGATGGAGTTGGACCACAGGATGACTGGCGGCCTCCACGCCTACCTTGGCCCCGGAGGGCCGGCCACCAAGCCCAGCGTGATCTTGCAGATCAGTAAGGGCTTCCCTGGTAGCTCAGAGGTTAAAGTGTCTGCCTCCAATGTGGGAGACCTGGGTTCAGTCCCTGGGCTGGGAAGATCCCCTGGAGAAGGAAATGGCAATCCACTCCAATATTCTTGCCTGGAGAATCCTGTGGACAGAGAAGCCTAAATATATATGATATATAAATTACATATATTATATAAATATAAATTATATATTATATGAATATAAATTATTTCCATCTTGATTCAAATTAATATGTGCCCAGAGGGCACAGGCTCCAGTAGAAGGAAGGTTAAAACAGAACAGCTGAGCTATCAACACAGTGCTTTCAGGATACAGAGTACTAAGTCGTTTTAACTTCCTTTTTATAATAACTCTAAGAAAGAAAATGAGACTATTCACCAGTTAGGTAGTTTGAATATATAAACACCTGAAGGGCCTGAAGGGATGAAGAAACTTTCTTACCATTTCCATACTTATGCTGTATCTTGTCATTATAAAATTCTGTGGTTTGTTTATAAGAAGTTCCCTATGGGAATCACCTACCCTAATTACAACAAACCTTAACTTTGGGGCCATGATACTTATTTTCATTAAATTATATTCATTGTTTGTTAGAGAAGATTGCATTTACTTATGAATCATAATAATAACTGATTTTCTTACACTTAACCTTATGAAAGGCTATAGGAAAAATGTTTTTTTTTTCTTGTAAAATTATGTAAGTAAAAACTAAATAGTGATTTTAGTAGAATTATCTTTAATAGTCAGTGCAGATATCTGGCATTTCACTGGTATGTGATTTTGGTACTAACCCGTTTGTATTCTGTCACGTTAATCACTAAAGGGGTGTTGTCTATAAGCTTAAATTATATTAATACATAATCGCCTATTTCTGGGAACCCTGACTCTCAGGTAATGAGCATTAAGCTAAAGTACCTGCCTTTAGCACATAGGAAGCATCCTGACCAGGCCTCCCTGTGAATGGCTGCCTTAAGAATGAAATTAACACATCTCCTCTGGAGGCTGACCGGAACCAGGAAATGTTTGGCTTTACTTCCTCCTCTGCTAGTATAAAAGAAGCTTGAATTCTAATTTAGGCAAGATGGTTCTTTGGAATATGAGCCCACCATCTTATTGGTCTGTTGGCTTTCTGAATTAAGTTGCTATTCCTTGCCCCAACAACTTGTTTCTCAATGTATTGGTTTCCAGTGTGGGAGCATGTGCGCTTAGACTCGGCATCACTTTGTTCAAGTATTCTTCCGCATGTCTTTGCATCCCTTCCTCGTCTCTACTATTCAGGTCATCAAATTGCTGTTAGAATTTCTCTTCTGAGTGAGCTTCTTGGACTTTTCGACACAAAATAGGAATCATTTGCCCATGGTCGTCTATTTATTTAGTGCTATTTTATTATCTTCATAACTCTCATCATGAAAAGAATTATATCATTCATACATTCATACTTACTTGACCAGCTCTCCCACTAACTGAAGGCTCCAAGAGGGTAGGATGTTTTTTGTTGTTGCTTTGCTTTTCATGGCCAAATCCCTGCAGTGTAGGAAAGTACCTGGAACGTGGTAGAGGGTCATTAAATATTGCTGCATGAATGAACAAATAACTGAATAAAATGAATGTGCCCAGCTTCAAGGAGGTCTTGTGAAAATCTTTGCTTCTTTCCCTCTGGCATCGCATTAAAGACAGTCGAGAGTTTTAAGTTCAGTAGTTTTCCAACAATGTGTGCATTTAAAAGGAAATGTCTAGGAAGCAATATCAGACCACAAGCTAGAAGAATGACTGTCTAATCAGGCATTCAGAGCCTGTGCCTAAGTAGTATTTTTAATATAAAAGGATATATTTAATGGGAATTAAATTTTTCTATCTACTTTTATTTTTGTGGTTTTTATATGTGTGTGTGTGTATACATATAGGGAGAGACAACAACCAGATAGAAGATATTTTAAAATATTGAAGCTTCTTTAATAATAGCAAAAGACATAACAGTTCTTCAGAAAACTTAACTAGAAATGTAGACAAGGTATACAAAGAAAACTGTAAGACTCCCTGATAAAGGCACAATGTAAACTTTTCTAACTGATATTTTTGAGCAGAGGTATTAACCCTTAACACATCACTTAACTGCTAAGCTGTGTCAACACTAAGAATTATAAAGGATGACGATGTTGAATTTTAACTAGAAAATGGAGAAGGTTGAGAAATCCTGTCTACCTTTGTGTTCTAGAAAATGATTTACTGCAAAATATCACCCTTCTTCGTATAACATAGATAAGACTTATGGATTCCCCACTTGTTTACCTGTGACAAGTTCAGACACAGTCCCTTCAAATTTCCTGCTTTGTCTCATAAGTAGTTAGCTGAACTACTTGTCCCCATTGATCAATAGATACAAAATACTTCTGATTTTGTACTTCTCTCCTTTCCCCAAGTGCCTGGACCTTGCCCCTCACTCAGGTCAGCACCCAGACCCTACTGAGAATGCACCAGGCTCGGGGTGAAACGTTCTTTACTATCTGATCCCGTCACCCTTTCCTCCTGCCTCCTCATACTCAGTTCTTCCCAACCTTGTTTAGGACTCTCTATTACTTTGCCTAACTCTTGAGACTTTTGCAGATCTTAGGGTCACAGTACTCTCACTGCCTTCCATTCCCACCTTGTAATAATCTCTTTCATTAAAAAAAAGTCTTCTTGATGAAGATTGAATTTATTATTTAACAAAGTATAAGAAAGTATAAAACATAATAAAGAAAACTGAGCACCAAAGAACTAATGCTTTTGAACTGTGATGTTGGAGAAGACTCTTGAGAGTCCCTTGGACTGCAAGGAGATCCAACCAGTCCATTCTGAAGAAAATCGGTCCTGAATATTCACTGGAAGGACTGATGCTGAAGTTGAAACTCCAATACTCTGGCCACCTGATGCGAAGAACTGACTCAATAAGACCCTGATGCTGGGAAAGATTGAAGGCAGGAGGAGAAGGGGATGACAGAGGATGAGATGGTTGGATGGCATCACTGACTCAATGGACATGAGTTTGAGAGTTGGTGATGGACAGGTAGGCCTGGTGTGCTACAGTCCATGGGGTTGCAAAGAGTCAGACACAACTAAGCAACTGATCTGAATTATGATTTCTTTCCTTCTATCTTCAGGTTTCTTGTGTTCTTCCTGTAATTTCTTTAGGTGTAAGGTTAGATTGCTAGCGATTTTTTCTGGTTTTCTGAGGTAAGCTTTCATTGCTATAAACTTCCCTCTGAGAAGTGCTTTGCTTCAACCTGTAGGTTTTGGATCATTCTCTCACATCTGGTGTCTACCCAGATGGGTAAGGCTGGGTGGGTAAGGCTGGTTCAGGGCCTACAGCAGACTGCCTGGAGGGAAAGACGGGGACCCCTCCATGCAGAACTGGAGGCAGAACAACTTGGATTCCCATTCTTCTCTTCCATGAACCAACTATAAAAGTTATTTCACCTCTTTTTTAATATAATTGAGGATTAATCTATTTTATTAGGGCTTCCCTGGTGGCTCAAGGTTAAAGTGTCCACCTCTAATGTGGGAGACCTGGGTTCGATCCCTGGGTTGGGAAGATCCCCTGGAGAAGGAAATGGTAACCCACTCCAGTATTCTTGCCTGGAGAATCCCATGGACAGAGGAGCCTGGTAGGCTACGTCCACAGGGTCTCAAAGAGTCAGACACAACTGAGCGACTTCACTCACTCACTCACTCAATCTATTTTATTAAATTTTCTTTAATGTTTAAATTTTTATATAATTTAAAATGTTACCTTCCATTTTTAGTTATTATAGACTATTGACTATATCCCCCATGGTTTTCTAAATTTAGTTCTTAATTTTATGTTAGAATATAATTGAGCTACAATTTTTGTTTCAAGTGTATAGCAAAGTGATTCAGTTACACATATGCTTAATTTCCTCAGTTGTATCTGATTCTTCATTCCCCTATAGACTGTAGGCTACCAGGCTCCTCTGTCTATGGGATCCTCCAGGCAAGAATACTGGGGTCAGTTGCCATGCCCTCCTCCAGGGGATCTTCCCAGTCCAGGGATCAAACCTGAGTCTCCTGCATTGCAGGCAGATTCTTTCCCACTGAGTCAAGGGGGAAGCCCCCAGTTACACATATACATATGCCCATTCTTTTTCAGATTCTTTTCTCATATCAATTATTACAGAATATTTAGTAGAGTTCTCTGTACTATACAGTAGGTCTTTGTTGATTCTCTGTTTTATATATAGTAGTGGATGTATCTTAATCCTAGACTCCTAATTTATCCCTCCTCCCCGAGCCTTTCCATTTGGAAACCATAAATTTGTTTTTTAAGTCCATGAGTCTTTTCTGTTTTGTAAAATAACTTAATTTGCATCAGTTTTTTAGATTCCACGTGTAAGTGATATCATATGTTATTTGCCTTTCTCTTTTACTTCACTGGGTAGGGTAATCTCTAGATTCATTCATATTGCTGCAAATAGCCTTTTTTTTCATCCTTTTTTTGGCTGAGTAATATTCCATTGTGTATATACACTATGTTTTCTTTATTCTTCTGTCGATGGACTTTGGGGTTGCTTCCATGTCTTGGCTGTTGTAAACAGTGCTGCTATGAACATTGGAGCGCATGTATCTTTTTGAATAATGGTTTTCTTTGGATATATCACCAGGAATGGATCATATGGTAGCTCTGTTTTTAGTTTTTTAAGGGACTTCCATAATGGGTGTACCAATTTACATTCCCATCAACAGCATAGGAGGGTCCCTTTTTCTCCACTCCCTCTCTAGCATTTATTATTTATAGACATTTTAATAATGGCCATTCTGAGTGATGTGAGGTGACACCTCACTGTAGTTTTGAATTGCATTTCTCTAAGAATGAGTGATATTGAACATTTTTTCATGTGTTTTTTTTTTGCCATCTATATATCTTCTTTGGAGAAATGTCTATTTAGATATTCTGCCCATTTCTTGATTGGATTGTTTATTTTTTGTGATAATGAGCTGCATGAACTGTTTGTGTATTTTAAAGATTAATCCCTTGTTGATTACATCATTCACAAATATTTTCTCCCATTCTATGGGTTGTTTTTTGTTTATGGTTTCCTTTGCTATGCAAAAGCTTTTGACTTTTTTTAATAAGCAGCCTTTACTATGAGTGTGTTCTTTTTTTTTCTTTATTTTTAATTGAAGGATAATTGCTTTACAGTATTGTTTTGATTTCTACCTTTTAACTTTAATTAATTAAATCCTACTTGTTCATTTTGGTTTTTATTTCCACTATTCTAGGAGGTGGATCCAAAAAGATACTGTTGGGATTTATGTCAAAGTGTGTTCTGCCTATGTTTTTCTCCTAAGAGTTTCATGGTATCTGGTCTTCCCTTCAATTTGAGTTTTTGTGTAGGTGTTAGAGGATGTTCTAGTTTTATGTTTTACATGTAGGTTTCCCAACACCATTTATTGAAGAGACTGTCTTTTCTCTATTATATATTCTTGCATCCTTTGTTGTAGATTAATTGCCCATAGGTGCATGGCTTATTTCTGGGCTTTCATCCTGTTCCATCGGTCTATATTTATTTTTGTGCCAGTATCATACTGTCTTGATTAAAGAGAGGAGATTAACGAGAAGGAAATGGCAACCCACTCTAGTATTCTGGCCAGGAGAATCTCATGAACAGAGGAGCTACAGTTCATGGGATCACAAAGAGTCGGACAAGAGTGAGCACACAGCACGTACGTAGTATAATCTGAAGTCAGAGAGCCTGATTCTTTCAGCTTCATTTTTCTTTCTCAGGATTGCTTTGGCTAGTCAGCATCTTTTGTGTTTCTATACAGATTTAAAACTTTTTTGCTGTGAAAAGTGCCAATTGTTAATCTCATAGGGATTGCATTGAATTTGTCTTGGGTAGCATAGTCATCTTGACAATATTGAATCTTCCAATCCAATAACATGGTATCTCTTTCCATCTGTTTGTGTCATCTTTGATTTCTTTCATCAGTATCTTATTGTTTTCAGAATACAGGTCATTTGTCCCCTTAGGTAGGTTTTATTCTTAGGTTCTTTATTCTTTTTGGTGTGATGACACATGAGCTTGTTTCCTTAATTTTTCTTTCTGATCTTTCACTGCTTGTATATAGATATACAAGAGATTTCTGTGTTTTAATTTTGTATCCTACAACTTTACAATTAATGGATGGATTCTAGTAGTTTCCTGGTAGCATCTTTACTTTCCATTTACAGTTATTACAGAATAGTGGCTTTATTACCCACGTTATACCATACATCCTTGAGCTTACCTTACACTCAATAGTTTGTACCTGCCACTCCCACCCTTCTATTCTCCATCATGTGTTTGTCCTCTATGAGTCTGCTTCTTATTTGTTTTATTCACTCGTCTGTTGTATTTTTCAGAGTCCACATATAAGTGGTATTATTTGGCATTTCTCTGTATGACTTATTTCACTTAGCATAATGCCTTCCAAGTCCATCCATGTTGTTGCAAATGGCAAAATTTAGTTCTTTTTTATGGCTGAGTGATATCCTGTTGCATGCATGTAGATATATATATGATATATGTATGCTTATATGTATACATATATATATATATGTATATGTAGGTACAACTTCTTTATCCATTCATCTGTTAATTGACACTTAACTTGCTGTAGTTCACCTCATTGAGCTTCCATTTCTTTATAAGTAAATAAAGATAATGATATTTTTTAAAAAGAAAACAACTTTGCTATAAGAAAGCTATGAGAGAGATACATAACTTGGTGCTGGTATAGACAAGACACTTAATAAATGTGAGTTTCATTTCCCCTCTCACAAGCACCAAGTGTGAGCATCCATGGCCTATACTGGCCTCACCGTGCCTCTTACTGTGATGAGCATATTCTGGGGCGTCATTGGTTTCCTGGCGCCCTGGTTCATCCCTAAGGATCCCAGCCAAGGAGTTATCATCACTATGTTGGCGACCTGTTCCATTTGTTCCTCTTTTGGCTGACTGCAACTCTGGCCCACATCGGTCTTCTTTTTAGAACACACTTGAAAAACGAAACTGTCTGGTACATCGAGTATCATTGACCTTGAGGAAGAAGGCTTGCTTGCCATTGCTCAGTCACTGAGGTCACAAAGAGAACTCCTTTAGATGCAAAGTCACTTCCGTCCCCAGACCACCTTCCTTGATTCGCCACCTTTGGTGATCAGCTGCCTTAAACGTTCCCACCACATTTGAACATTTTATTCTACAGTGCAGTGATTTTTTCCTGTCATCATTTTTACACTTTGATGAGTGATATGCCCTCTTAATCTAAACTGGGCTGCCTCAAGAAGTGATTAGGTACTCTTCTGAGATCAAAAGTGCTGTTCTTCTGAGAGATAACATTACTCTTTCCTTGGAACCAGTGATTTTGAAGATGGCTCCTACCTGCACACAACATGAGAATCAGTGAGTGTTTAGAAATGTTACATGACAAAAAGACTCCAGGGGGGGCCGTCAGTAGGAAAACTTGTTCAGAGGGAAAATTTGTCCCATCAGAATTATACCAAAGTATATTATCAGGATGAATTTCTTATTTCTACTACCTTTAAAACCCCCACAAAGTGTGGTTTAAATAAATATGAATATGACTTTGTCCCATTGAGCAGATCAGAAGAAAGTCTTGTTTTTACAGATCTTTCTCAGCAAAGGTAGATTAGGCCCTACTTAGATCTGTGCTATTTGTAAACAATTTTATATTCACCACCCAAGGGGAAACTAAGCCACCCACCATTAAATGAATCTCCAACGACACCTACAACATATATGCATTGATTCTTCTTGATATGGAATCCCCCATAATATCATTTTTCTGGGTTCCTCTCTTAGATTTTCAAATGTTTCAAATTAGGTGCTCATTTATTTCCTGGCTTTATTATTCTGAGCCCCACATTTTTAATGCCTTTTAGACATGCAGGCATGAGTTTTGATCAATGCTGTAGCATTATTCATGCAATATGATTTCTTTTTATTATCATTTCAGCTGGAAGACTGCTCTTTTTGTTTGTCATGCAAGCACAGACTTGCTACAGAGAAATTTCTGTTGCAACGCCTTGTAGACTAAATACAGCAATGCCTTGTATTTTCATGATCAGCACTCTGGTATTTAATAATCCCTTGATACCAAAATTCTTATGCTATATAATAGTTTTAGTTTTAAGAATTTATTTTCCCTTGTGATGGTTTTCAATATGGAAAGAAAAATACTGCTTTTATTTAGTCTCAAACATTGTGCCCATACTCCATACTTCTATTCTAAAAATAATTTAAACTCAGTATTTTGATCAGATTCCAAAGCAATTATAATTGGCTCATCAGGATCAAATATCCAGAGTATCTCAATTTGGAGTATTCAAAAGACAATTATGCCATCAGCCTAAATAAGTCATGATAAGTCATGATATGGCAGGTTTCAATGTATCTGATGAGATTTAGCAGAGATTTTCCTTTGCTATTTTTAATCTCCCATTCATTTAAGTACAGTACTTAAAAAGTATGATAGCTGGATCATTTATATGTGGAATCTAAAATATGGCACGAGTGAACCTATCTACAAAACCAAAAGGGAGTCAAGACATAAAGAACAGACTTGTGGTTGCCAAATGGAAGTGGAGGGAAAGAGAAGACTGGAAGTTTGGGGTTGGTAGACGGTAGATAGCCTGGTGGGTGGGCTGCTGTCTATAGGGTAGCACAGTCAGACACGACTGAAGCAACTTAGCATGCATACATGCATTGGAGAAGGCAATGGCAACCCACTCCAGTATTCTTGCCTGGAGAATCCCAGGGACAGAGGAGCCTGGTTGGCTGCCGTCTATGGGGTTGCACAGAGTCAGACACGACTGAAGCGACTTAGCAGCAGCAGCAGCAACAGATGGCAGATACAAACTGTTACATTTAGAATGGATAAACAACAAGGTCCTAATGTATAGCACAGGGAACTATATTCAATATCCTGTGATAAACCCATACTGGAAAAGAATAGGGAAAAGAATGTATATATATATATGCTGCTACTGCTAAGTCACTTCAGTCATGTCTGACTCTGTGTGACCCCATAGACGGCAGCCGGCTAGGCTCCCCCATCCCTGGGATTCTCAAGGCAAGAACACTGGAGTGGGTTGCCATTTCCTTCTCCAATGCATGAAAGTGAAAAGTGAAAGTGAAGTTGCTCAGTCATGTCTGACCCTCAGCGACCCCATGAACTGCAGCCTTCCAGGCTCCTCCATACATGGGATTTTCCAGGCAAGAGTACTAGAGTGGGGTGCTATTGCCTTCTCATATATATATATACACACACATACGTACAACCCAGTCACTTTGCTATAGAGCAGAGATTGGCATGACCTTGTAAATCAACTATACTTCAATTTTTAAAAAGCATGATATCTAGTTACCTTAAATAGTCACACATTTGCAAGTGGAGACAGTATTTCTTGATCTGTCATGTGCTTTATTCTGAAAGCTGATGTTATAAATTGAATCTAATAAGAAGAATGAAATAAACTCAGATTTTTAATTAAGCCTACTGGGAGAGCAGAAGACTGTAGCTAGCATTTATCCCATGCTAAAACTGCATTAATCCATTGTCTGTGGATTAACTTTACCTTTATAAGAATTAAGCTGCTTTTGATTAAGAGTAAAGAGTTGCTATTTGATCCATCAAGTCCAAAGAGATTTTGGAATTGGTTGAGTGTGAAAGACTGCATTGTAAGGACCAGAGACACATTCCACTGCTGTTAGAACCAGTCCTAAATGCAACCCTGTTGAGAAGCGTCTCCCTGAAGAACTTCTGAAGCCTCCAGGATCATAAGCTTTGGTTGTTATTTCAGTAATGCCAAAGTTGGGGGTGGGTGGGAAGCTCTGTGGGCAGCCGCTGAGTATACAGAATCACGCTATGTATAATTGGAGGGTGTAGTCTCAAGATTCCAGCTACATAAAATCATGAGCAGACTGAACCTCATGTCATTCATTGATGGTTGTATTAAAAAAGCCTCAGTCTCTGACATGGAACTCCTGCTACTTTCACCAAAATGATTCTTGCTTCCTGGAGATGATGACATAGAAGGAATTCAAGTGGATGTTGAGATTAAGGATGTTGGTTTTTCTCAGAATGTGGATGGATTTTTAACATTTTATTGATGTATAAAAGAAAGAAGAAAAGAAAGTGAAGTTGCTCAGCCATGTCCGACTCTTTGCAACCCCATGGACTGTAGCTTACCAGGTTCCTCTGTTCATGGGATTTTCCAGACAAGAATACTGGAGTGTGTTGCCATTTCCTTCTCCAGGAGACTCTCCAAACCCAGGAGCTGAACCTTGGTCTCCCACATTTTAGGCAGATGCTTTACCATCTGAGCCACCAGAGAAGTCCCTATTGAAGTATCAGTTCAGTCCAGTTGCTCAGTCGTGTCCGACTCTTTGCGACCCCATGAATCGCAGCACGCCAGGCCTCCCTGTCCATCACCAACTCCCGGAGTTCACTCAGACTCGCATCCATCAAGTCAGTGATGCCATCCAGCCATCTCATCCTAGGTCATCCCCTTCTCCTCTTGCCCCAATTCCTCCCAACAGCAGAGTCTTTTCCAATGAGTCAACTCTTCGCATGAGGTGGCCAAAGTACTGGAGTTTCAGCTTCAGCATCATTTCTTCCAAAGAAATCCCAGGGCTGATCTCCTTCAGAATGGACTGGTTGGATCTCCTTGCAGTCCAAGGGACTCTCAAGAGCCTTCTCCAACACCACAGTTCAAAAGCATCATTTCTTCAGCGCTCAGCCTTCTTCACAGTCCAACTCTCACATCCATATATGACCACTGGAAAAACCATAGCCTTGACTAGATGGAACTTAGTCGGCAAAGTAATGTCTCTGCTTTTGAATATGCTATCTAGGTTGGTCATAACTTTTCTTCCAAGGAGTAAGGATCTTCTGATTTCATGGCTGCATCTGCAGTCACCATCTGCAGTGATTTTGGAGCCCCCAGAAATAAAGTCTGACACTGTTTCCCCATCTATTTCCCATGGAGTGATGGGACCGGATGCCATGATCTTCGTTTTCTGAATGTTGAGCTTTAAGCCAACTTTTTCACTCTCCTCTTTCACTTTCATCAAGAGGCTTTTTAGCTCCTCTTCACTTTCTGCCATAAGGGTGGTGTCAACTACATATCTGAGGTTATTGAGATTTTTCCTGGCAGTCTTGATTCCAGCTTGTGTTTCTTCCAGTCCTATAGTTGATTTCTAATGTGTCAATTTCTGCTGTATATTCTTTTTAAATGTACTTTTCCATTGTGGCTTATCACAGGATATTTTAAAAAGTATATTCTTTCTTTTTTATTTTTTAAAACATTTGTTTATTTTTAATTGGAGGATAATAGCTTAACAATGTTGTGTTGGTTTCTGCCATACATTAACATGAATCAGCCATAGGTATACATATGTCCCCTCCATTCTCTCCTCCATGACCCATCCAACCCTCTAGGTTGTCAGAGAACCAGGTTAAGTTCCCTGCGTCATATAGCAAATTCTCGTTATCTATTTTACATATGATAATGTATATGCTTCAATGCGACTCTCTCAATTCATCTCACCCTCTCCTTTCCCCACTGTGCCCACAAGTCTATTCCTTATTTCTGTGTCTCTATTGCTACCTTTCAAATAGGTTAATCAGTACCATTTTTCTAGATTCCATATATATGCATTAATGTATGATATTTTTCTCTTTTGACTTACTTCATTCTATATAACAGACTCTAGGTTCATCTATCTCATGAGAACAGACTCAAATCTTTTTATGGTTGAGTAATATTTCTTGGTATATATGTACCACATCTTCTTTGTCCATTCACCTGTCGATGGACATCTAGGTTGCTTCCATGTCCTGACTATTGTAAATAGAGCATTAATGAACTTTGGGGTATGTACCAAATGTCTTTTAGATTGTGGTTTTCTCAGTATATGCCCAGTAGTGGGACTGCTAGGTCATATGGTAGCTTTATTCCTAGTTTTTAAAGAAATATTCATACTTTTCTCCATAGAGGCTGTATCAATTTACATTTCCACCCACTGTGTGGGAGGGGTCCCTTTTCTCCACATCCTGTTTACAAATCTATTATTTGTAGATATATTTTTCTCTTTTGACTTACTTCATTCTATATAACAGACTCTAGGTTCATCTATCTCATGAGAACAGACTCAAATCTTTTTATGGTTGAGTAATATTTCTTGGTATATATGTACCACATCTTCTTTGTCCATTCACCTGTCGATGGACATCTAGGTTGCTTCCATGTCCTGACTATTGTAAATAGAGCTTTAATGAACTTTGGGGTATGTACCAAATGTCTTTTAGATTGTGGTTTTCTCAGTATATGCCCAGTAGTGGGACTGCTAGGTCATATGGTAGCTTTATTCCTAGTTTTTAAAGAAATATTCATACTTTTCTCCATAGAGGCTGTATCAATTTACATTTCCACCCACTGTGTGGGAGGGGTCCCTTTTCTCCACATCCTGTTTACAAATCTATTATTTGTAGATTTTTAATGATGGCCATTCTGACTGGTGTGAGGTGATATCTCATTGTAGTTTTGATTTGCATTTCTCTAATAATAAGTGATGCTGAGTATTTTTTCATGTGCTTATTAGCCATCTGTGTGTCTTCTTTGGAAAATGTCTTCTGCCCATTTTTTGTCTATTTGTTTTTCTGATATTTAGTTGTATGAGCTACTTCTATATTGTGGAGATTAATCCTTTGTCAGTTGCTTCATTTGCAATGATGTCCAGCAGAACATCTTTATTTTTGATGCAGCACATCAAGACCTGGTGGTCGTTATATCTTCTCTTCTGAGATTCAATGTAGATATGATCATTATGCTCAGAACCTTAAGAGAACTGCATGGATGGGTGTCTGAGAATCATCGTGCCTGGTAAAATGTTTAAGTTACGGATTTCCTGTGTGCAGATCTCTGAAGACCTGGCACGTGCAGTGATGACTGTACACCAGTGGATGTCACTCTCAGAACACACAAATGTGCTCTCAGACCCTCTACGGTAAGGCAAGGCAGACACTCCACAGATGTTTGCTTCTTCCCTCAGGGTCGTGGGAAGTGAAGTTGGTGTCCAGATGTCACCCATCATTATAGAGTCCTCTGCACTCTGTCTTCATCCAAGGGTAGAAAGCAAAATTGTGGAATGCTTTGCAAACATGCTTTTATCTATAGGAATGGTGTCCACTGATGGATGGAATTTGGAGAATGCCTCTGAGTGAGTTGATAGCATTTAAAAATGTGGTTTGGCTGTAATCATAGCTGCCTGTTGGAAGGCAACTAGGAGATTCAGGCATAGACATGGGAAGAAAAGTCACTTTTCACTTCTGTATCTGTTGCTTGTAGTTTGGTTTGTACTTTGTTAATAACACTAATGCATCATTCAAAAGTAAAGATTAAATAACAATAATATTTGGCAAAATCTTTATAGTATCCTCTTTTTTCTTTGAATATTTGTCCTATTACTTTCTTACGGACGTTTCTGTTATGGAAAAAAACACTGATAATGTTCTCTGCAATGTTACTGATTCTGTTCTTCAAACTGGTCTCTCTTTCAGGCATTAATTCATTTTTGTTTATTTACATTTTTATTATGCATTTAACTACGTGTTGCTTGTTGGTCAGGCGCTGGGTACACTGGCAAATGGAAAAACACAAGTGTTTAAAAGAACTCTGATAAGAATTAGAGTTGAAGAAACACATTGACTGTAAAACTATGCTTTTCTGGTCCATTTATAAATTATTAAGATGCTTGTTCCTTGTAAGGAAAGCTGTGACAAACCTAGACAGTGTATTAAAAAGCAAAGACATCACTTTGCCAACTAAGGTCTATATAGTCAAAGCTATGATTTTCCAGTAGTTATGTATGGGTGTTAGAGTTGGAACATAAAGAAGGCTGAACGCTAAAAAATTAATGCTTTCACATTGTGGTGCTGGAGACTTGTCAGAGTCCCTTGGAATGCAAGGAGCTCAAACTAGTCAATCCTAAAGGAAATCACCCTGAATATTCATTGGAAGGATGGATGCTGAAGCTGAAGCTCCAATACTTTGGTCACCTGATGGGAAGAACCAACTCACTGGAAAAGACCCTGATGCTGGGAAAGATTGAAGGCAGGAGGAAAAGAGGGCAGCAGAGGATGACTCAATGGATGTGAATCTGAGAAATTCTGGGAGATGGTGAAGGACAGGGAAGCCTGGCGTGCTGCAGTCCATGGAGTCACAAAGTGTTAGATACAACTTAGGAACTGAACAATAACAGCAGCAAAGTGTACCATAAAATATATAGTTTATAATTTTCTAAGAGTAAAAATGTATTGTGAAGTTGACAAGATAAAATATTTCCACACCTGGGAATGTAACTTGGTATAATTTGTTATCATAACAATTTGGACATTTTCTCAGAAATCTCAGGAGTCATCTGCTAGCGACGGAATGAAACACCAACATGGCTGAGTGGTTTGAATCTTTTTCTTTATTCTTCTTATTCTCTTATTATTCTCCTTATTCTCTATACTGAGAGGGATTGGGGGCAGGAGGAGAAGGGGACAACAGAGGATGAGATGGCTGGATAGCATCACGGACTTGATGGACGTGAGTCTGAGTGAACTCCAAGAGTTGGTGATGGACAGGGAGGCCCGCCGTGCTGCAATTCATGGGGTCGCAAAGAGTTGGACACGACTGAGTTGTTAGCGACGGAATGAAACACCAACACGGCCGAGTGGTTTGAATCTATTTCTTTATTCTTCTTATTCTCTTATTATTCTCTCATCATTCTCATTATTTTCCTTATTCTCCTGCTGCTTCTTGCAGCTGCCTTATTTTATATCTTTTCTACAACAACTTACAAGGCAGGTTGCCAAACACTATGATTTAATGACTATACCATGCGCAGGCGCGGGGCAAGATAACCTTTACCTTAACTTATTTACCGCAGCTAAGACTTTATTTGGGGGAACTTCCTTATCAACTCAGAGTCCTTGTGACCCTGGGTTTGTTCTATTTTGAAAGAGCAGAGAAACATCCTTGTGTGCAAGAATTTTCCCAGCCTCTCTTTTACTTTGTTCCCAACACTGAGTGACTGAATTGAACTGAACAATCACTGTGCTTTCTACCCTTTCGTCTGTAAAAAATGCTTTTGGCTAGGTTTGTCACATAAAACTAATAGTTAATGCTCAATAAAAAAATAGATGAATAAATAGAGCAATAGTTAAGTTTCTGAGGCAATTGGCACACAATCACATTCAATCCTCAATACAATCTAAGTGTTAAGGATTTTTACTATTCCTATTGAACATATAAGGAGATTAGGGGCATATCTTAAATAATTTTTTACACAAATAATAAATGATGCTATACCATCTTTTTTGAGTGGAAATAAAAATCAACAACCAAAGAGGTAGGGAGGAGAAGAAGACGAAGGAAGGAACAGGAGTGAAGAAGAAAGAGAGATAGAAAGAAGTGGTTTATTTCAGATTGTCAGAGCATGAAATACTTCTTTTCATTTCTATGGCCTTTGACCATGCAGCTTTTTATGACTCGGCAGGCACCCTCATTCTTTGTGTAGATAATTCTTTGCAACCATTATTTCTTAATTTGAAGCCAATTCTCAACTTCTAAGCCTGGGTCAGGTTTTTCCTGCCTTATGCTTTGTAGTTTTCTTTCATTACATTTGACACAATTGTAATTGATTTTCTATTTTTCAGCCGAGCTTGCTAGATCATAGCTCTATGGGAAAAAAAAAAGGAATATATGTATCCTATTTATTGTTGTTATCTGTTGTTTTTTCTCAAAGTTGTGCCCGACTCTTTGCAAAAGTGAAGCCCACAAGGCTTCCCTATCCATTAGATTTCCCAGACAAGAATACTGGAGTGGTTGCCATTTCCTTCTCCAAGGGATCTTCCTGACCCAGAAATCGAACCTGTGTTTCCTGCATTGGCAAGTGGATTTTTTATCCTTGAATCACCATGGAAACACTTTATTTATTACTATATCTTAACACTAAAGATGCTTGGTAGAGAGAAGAATTTCAAATGTTAAATGAATGAATGTAATGATGAAGAAACTGGTAAGTGAATGTGGGGCTGATGGTGATAAAATATTTTATCAAATAGCATGTGCAAACATGGAAGGCAGAAATAAATGGTACATTGAAATTATGACAATCTGATTACTTTCATGTATGATACTAAAGCTGAAACTCTGATACTTTGGCCAACTGAAGCAAAGAGCCAACTTATTGGAAAAGACTCAGATGCTGGGAAAGACTGAGGGCAGGAGAAGGGGGATGGCAGAAGAAGGACAGAGGATGAGATGGTTGAATGGTGTCCCCAACTCAATGGACATGAGTATGAGCAGACTCCTAGAGATAGTGAAGGACAGGGAAGCCTGTCCTTCCCTGTGCTGCAGTTCATGGGGTCACAAAGAGTCAGACATGACTTAGCAACTGAACAAACAACAGTGAGGAAGGGAATGAATGAAAGTGAAGTGGAAAAGATAAGCAGAAATAAATAGTGGAGGGACTTTTATGACATGCCAAGGAGCACTTACAATCTCTGCTCATTGAAATTTATATTCTGGCAGTTATTTATGGCCATAATAATAATGCATAATCTGCAGTCACAAAAATCTCAATGACATACAATAATTGGCATTTATTGCCACAGGGATTGGATCAGTTCAGTTTAGTCCAGTTGCTCAGCTGTGTCCAACTCTGTGACCCCCATGGACTGCAGCACTCCAGGCCTCTCTGTCCATCACCAACTCCCAGAGCATGCTCAAACTCCTGTCCATCGAGTCAGTGATGCCATCCAACCATCTAATCCTCTATCATCCCCTTCTCTTCCCACCTTCAATCATTACCAGCATCAGGGGCTTTTCAAATGAGTCAGTTCTTCGCATCAGATGGCCAAAGTATTGGAGTTTCAGCTTCAGCATCAGTCATTCCAATGAATATTCAGGACAAATTTCCTTTAGGATGAACTGGCTGGATCTCCTTGCTGTCTGAGGGACTCTCAAGAGTCTTCTCCAACACTACAGTTCAAAAGCATCAATTCTTCGTGGTTGATTCGGTGATTGGATGGGTGGCCCTAATTGTGTGGACTGCCAGAAATAACTAACCTAAACTGACCTAGATTGGCTTCAGCTGGGACACTTTGGACAGCTCAGTTCTACGGTATAGATCTTTCATCATCCGCAGGCTCACTGAGGCAGGCTTTCATGTTTTCAGGCTCACGACACAGAAGCGGAAACATGTAACATTTCTTGCAGCCTGTACTCAGAACTGGTGTGCAAAGGCCAAGCAAATCACATGATAAAGCTCAGATTCAAGGATGGAGAAATGAACATATCTCACTCTTTCATGAGATAAATTGTAACACCACATAGTAAAGGTCATTGATATAGGGAAGAGTGAAAAATTGGGCCCAGAAATACACTCTACTACATAACTAATTTTGAAAGTTACCTTAACTCTCATTCTAGAACAGTATGGGTTACAAATCAATATCTATACAAATATATGTTTTTCCTGATTTAAGAAAACCAAATAGACATTTCACTGTTTTTACTTAGAGGTGGTTAAGTGTAGTAGAGTCTGATTACATAGATCTGAATCATATCTCTAGCCTATAACAGCCTGAGTCATCTGTAAAATGAGGACAAGAATAACTTCCATCCGCTGAAAGTTTGTAAGAAGGTAATATGTATAAAATGCTCAGGATTAAGAGCTTTCCTTATTGTCAGCATTCAATAAATGATTGCCACTATTATTAGTATTGTTATTCATCACCTTTGAGGAAAGGAGTGAAATTTATGGCATTATGCCTAAAATGGCCTTTATGAATGCTATATTATTGTAAGCACTAAAGTGTTCAGTACAAATTTAGTTGAAACATTTTTTCTTATAATTTTTCTGTGGCTAATTTGGTTGGTAAAAGTCACACTAAGAAATCTGCTATCTCTGGTATATCTCTCTTTTATACTATCTATATATCTATAGACTGAATTTTAAAAAGTCATAATCATAATTAAGAGTAAAACCAGCATTTAATAAAGTGAGATATCCTGTGATTTATTAAAATTATACAAAAATTTAAGTTAATTTATGTTAATTATAAATGCTAATTAATAATATATAAAGCACTAATATCATGATAATCCCCTGATTGGTACTATTTCACTAAATACTATTTCATCTATTTTACTTCAATTTGGAATCCATCTCACTATCTGAGAAGAATTATTTCAAAGGTATTCCTTCATTAGGATATAGCTGATGGCTCAGCCAAAGAATATTGACTACTTATGAGGATAAGGTATTCCTGAAATTATAATGTAAGTCAGAAGTGTGTGAGAAGTCACTAGACAGAATATTGTTTTCCAATACCGTGGCTGAAGCTTCTCTTTCCATTATGGGATTAAGTTACATAAATAAGTAAGAAAGAAAGAAAGGAGGAAGGAAGGAAGAAACAGGGAGAGCAGGAGAAATTAAGGAAAGCAAGAATGTGAAAAATAAAGTGGTGAGGGCAGAAGAACAAGGAGAGAGAAAGGAAAGAAGAAAAGTGTTGCTGTTTTTTATATCTGGAAAGATGATTGCGCTATTCATTCATTCATTTTTTTTTATGACTGTCTTCACATGCTTGGACAACTTCTCTTCCACATGAATTTTATAATCAGCTTGCCATATTCCAACAAGAACAGTAATATGAAGAAAAAACATTAATTTGAATTATATTAATTTTAGAAGAGTTTGCTTTTTTTAAAAAATATTGAAGCTTTCCATCAACATACTTAAGTATTCTTTTTTGAAAAACGACTTAATAGTTCTTATAAATTTCTCTAATATGTTCTTGTTCATTATTTGTTACCAATTTAGCATTTGTTACCAATTTAAATTTTGTAAATGATCATATTTTTTAAAAATTATATATTTTTTATGTGC
>SJYC01126794.1:0-14836 GCA_006408675.1 Madoqua kirkii
GCACACTTTAAATAGAGAGTGATTAAAAAGTGTATCTCAAATGCCATCTAATTATGTAAATGTTAATACTCTTCAGTTATAAGATTGTCTTAAAGTAAGATCATATAAAGCAGAAAAGAAACATTTTTAGTTAAACATTCCAAAGACTACTTAAAATCTGATGCAGTTATCATTTTTCCTACAAAATCATCATAGATATGTGTTTATGTGTATATATTTGGCTATTTGGCTATATGATTTTGTATTAGTTTTTAGTCATCCTGTTAATTCTTTGAATTCTTTTCAAAGAATTCACCAGATAAATCCTTCAAGCTATGTGAAGTATTCTGGTACCACTATTTGTCTCATGTGTTAGTTCAGATATTTGAAAAGCTGATACCATAATAGGATTAGATGGACAAGAAATTTACTGGAAACAGGAGGAGGGGAGAGGCTTCAGAATACAATCCATGTTCTGACACTTGTGAAAGAATAGAAATAAGGAAAGGAAATTGGGTGAGAAGAGTCTTCAGCTGTAGCATAGTTGTTACAGCAGTAACAAAGCCAATGTCTCCATTGAAGAAGCCCTGTGCCTCTCAAGAATCTTGCTTTTAGTATGCCCATAGTACTTAGTCACTGGTTGAAAGCAGCTCACAGGAAAAGCGCTATCTCATCATAAATGCACTGGTGAACCCAGGGGGATCACAGTTGGAGTCATCAATCAATTATGCTCCTTGTAGCACGAGATCTGAGTGGCATATTTACATGGCTACCACACCTTAATATTATGAGTCATTTCTGTTGCTCAGTTGGGTCTGACTTCTTGCAACCCCGTGGACTGCAGCATGCCAGGCTTCCCTGAACATCACCAACTTCTGAAGCTCTTGCTCAAACTCATGCCCATTGAGTCAGTGATGCCATCCAACTATCTCATCCTCTGTCATCCCCTTCTCCTCCTGCCTTTAATCTTTCCCAGTATCAGGATTTTTCCAATAAGTCAGTTCTTCACATCAGGTGACCAAAATATTAGAGTTTCAGCTTCAGCACCGGTCCTTCCAATGAATGTTCAGGACTGATTTCCTTTAGGATTGACTGATTTGATATCCTTGCAGTCCAAGGGACTTTCTAGAGTCTTCTCCAACACCACAGTTCAAAAGCATCAATTCTTCCACATTTAACTCAGTAATAATACTTAGTATTGCTTCATTGTCAGATGTTGTAAACAATGGTTTATCATTTCATATTATGCTGAACCTAACATTATGTGATCTTGAAAAATCATAAAAACTTTCTGGTCATCAGTTTCACTTTTGGTAAAATGTGAAAGGTAATATCTGCCTACTTGCTTTAATGGGCTGCTTCCCTAGTGGCTCAGCAGTGAAGAATCCATCTGCCAATGCAGGAAATATGGATTCAGTCCCTGGGTTGGGAAGATCCCCTGGAGGAGGGCATGGCAAACCACTCCAGTGTTCTTGCCTGAGAAATCCCATGGACAGAGGAGTCTGGCAGGCTACACTGTTCATAGAGTCACAAAGAGTTGGACACAACTTAGCCACTAAACAACAATGACTTGCTTTAATAGATTTGTAGGGATCAAATGAAGTCATAAATAGGACATTATCATGATGTTCTATACTGTACAGTCCAGTATTGTTGCCACTTGTGGCTATTGTACTCTTGAAATGTATAGTTGTGTCTAAGTGTAAAATACATAACAGATTTTGAAAACTTATTGCAAAAAATAAAATATTCCATTAATATTCTTTATATTTATTATACGCTGAAATGACAATATTTTTTATATATTGGGCAAAATAGAATATACTATTAAATACTTTTAATTGATTTTAAAAAGTTTTTTTAATATAACTACTGGGAAATTTTAAATTACCTATGTTGTTTACATTGCATTTCTACTGGACTGTGCTGTTGACTGTGACCAAGCATGAATGACCATGAAAAATTTCAGTTCTAAGGACACACTAAAAATCTGTGTGAATCATAGAGGAATATTATAATAAATAGCTATAAATAATATAGGAATTAGATTCATCTATGGTTGATGGGAGATGAAAGACAGACTGTTGACATTTTGAAACTTACACTGAAACATCTATTTTATGCAGTATAACTGACATACAATATCATATTAGTTTGAGGTGTACATCATAGTGATTTATTTATATAATTTTGAAATGATCACCTCAATAAGTCTAGTTCTCTGTTACCATAAAAATTATTAAAATATTATTGACTATATTCCTTATGCTGTACATTACATTCTCATGGCTTATTTGTTTTATATCTGGAAGTTTGTACCTCTTAATCCTCTTCACCTGTTTCACTTACCAAACTCCGTCTCATCTGACAACCACCAGCTTGTTTTCTGTATTGTGAATCTGTTTCTTTTTGTCTTGTTTTTAAATTCCACATAAGTGAAATCATGAGGTAATAGTGTTTCTCCATCTGTTTTATTTCACTTAGCATAACATCCACTAGGTCCATCCATGTTGTTGTAAATGGCAATTTTCATTACCTTTTATGGCTAACTAATATTCCATTACCTATTAATCAACCAATCTATCTATCTATCTATCCTGCAACTTCTTTATTCATTCATTCATTAGTGGCCACTCTTGCCTTGTGATGCAAGTAAGAGCACTCCTTTCAATATTTATAAATCTAGTTTTGATGAACTCCCTCAGTTTTGGGTTGTTTGTAAAAGTTTTATTTGTTCTTCATATTTGAATGATAACTTTGCTGGATAGAGTTTCTGCTGAGAAATCTGCTAATAGTCTAGTAGGAGTTCCTTTGTGGGTTACCAATTTTTTTTTCTCCCTAGCTGCCTTTAAGATTGTTTTTTTTGTCATTGACTTTTGGCAGTTTTAATGTGCCTTGAAGAAGATCATTTTGCATTGATGTAATTAGGTGTTTTCTTAGCCTCATGGACTTGTATATTCAATTTCTTCCCTAGGCTTGGGGAATTTTCAGCTATTATTTTGTTTAAATAAGCTCTCTGCTCTGTTCTCTCTCTCTTGTTTAAGAATACCATTTAAACTAATGTTGCCCTTTGTAAAAGAGTCAAAGAAATTTTTTTTCTCATTTTTAAAATATCTTATTCCTCTTTTCTCTTCTACTTGTATCATTTCTAGATTTCTGTCTTTGAGCTCATTCTCTCTTCCATATTGTCTCTTCTATTTCCATTGCTTTCTAATGCATTCTTTATCTCATTTATTGAGAATTTCTGTTTGGTTCCTTTTAAGAGTTTCAATCTCCTTTGTGAGGTATCCATTCTGTTCATTATTTTTATTTCTGGGTTCATTGAACTACCTTTCTGAATTTTCTTGTAGTTCATTGAGTTTCTTCATAACAGCTATTTTGAATTCTGTATCATTAAATAGCAATATTTACTTTTCTGGGCTCAGAAATCCTGCAGATGATGATTGCAGCCATGAAATTAAAAGACACTTAGGTGGATTCATGTCAATGTATGGCAAAACCAATACAGTATTGTAAAGTAAAATAAAGTAAATATAAAATTTTTTAAAAAAGAAACTTTCTTGAAAAGGTATTTAAAAAAAAAGACACTTACTCCTTGGAAGGAAAGTTATAACCAACCTAGACAGCATATTAAAAAGCAGAGACATTACTTTGTCAACAAAAGTCTGTCTAGTCAAGGCTATGGTTTTTCCCATAGTCATGTATATATTTGAGAGTTGGACTATAAAGAAAGCTGAGCATGAAGAATTGATGCCTTTGAACTGTGGTGTTGGAGAAGACTCTTGAGAGTCCCTTGGACTGCAAGGAGATCCAACCAGTCCATCCTAAAGAAGATCAATACTGGATGTTCATTAGAAGGACTAATGCTGAAGCTGAAACTCCAATACTTTGGCCACCTGATGCAAAGAGCTGGCTCATTTGAAAACACTCTGATGCTGGGAAAGATTGAGGGCAGGAGGAGAAGGGGACAACAGAGGATAATATGGTTGGATGGCATCACCGACTCAATGGACATGGGTTTGGGTAGACTCCAGGAGTTGGTGATAGACAGGGAGGTCTGACGTGCTGTGGTTCATGGAGTTGCAAAGAGTCGGACATGACTGAGCAACTGAACTGAACTGAGATAGCAATATTCTATAATTTTAAGTTTTTTTTTTGGAGAATTGTGATTTTCTTTGGTGATACCATGTCAACATGGTTCTTCCTGGTACTTGATGAGTTACTTTGCCTTTGCATTTGTAGTAACAACTGCCTTTCTTCTTTAGGTAAAGTTTTTTTTTCTTTTAATTTTTAATTTCATTCTATCAATTCAACTGATTAGTAATTAGAAATCTTTCTTTTGTTTTCCAGTAGGTAGCATTATATAACAAGTTTTGGTTTCTCTTTCTTGTTCAGCCTCTGGTTACATTTGAGAATGGGCATTTTCCACCCTTCACCTTTCACATCCACCCTTCACCTCTGTTGAAGGTGTCACCTTATGACCTTGTTGCCACTACTTGTGCCTCTTGGGTTGGTGACTTTCTGTTGCTGGTGTTGGTGGCATCACAGCTTGGAGCACCACAATGGTGGGACCACATCTGGAGTCTCCTGGCTCTGCTGCTGCAAGAGTAGGGAGAGGGGAAGCCAGGTCACAGTGTCTCTGCCATGACCAGGATTGTCAGGACCCTAGGTACCACTACTTCAGGCAGTGATGAGGGTGGGTGGCCAGAGTTACATGTGTCTCTGTGGCTGAAGGGACAGGATTGCAGACCCTGCTGCTGCTGTCTAGTTTCCTGTGGTCATAGACTCTGTTGTAATCAGGAGGCCATGGTTATCTGCACTACCTCCCATGATGCTCAAAGGTTATCTGGGGCTGTGGACCATGGCCAAGGGTCCAGAAGTGGTGGCACACCCTCCTCTGTTCACCTAGTCCTGCCTCTTTTATGTGTCCCAGTCCACCCAACTTTAGATTTACAGATGAGTGGAATTCTTCAGCACCCTAATGTGTTGGGCTGAACCACCTTTATTGAGTTATGGATGTTTTACTGGTTATAGACTGAGGGAAAGAGACAAAAGGAGACTCTCATATCACTATGACACTGATATAATTTTTCAAGATTGCCTGACTTATTCTTGATATGCTCTTGTTGAGGATGTGCTAAGACCTGTCAGGTTTCCAAGAGGAGGAATCTCATTTAGCATTTAGTTTTAGGTTGATTGAATGCCAATCTCTCAGGCAGCAGCCTTTAAAGTACATAGATATATATAGTCCTATGGAGTTTTGTCAGGGAATGTTTAACAGGAGGATTCCTGTGTGCTGTTTTCTGTCTCTCATAAATCCTCTGCTCCTATCAGTTCTTGGTAATGGGAGCAAGTGGAGCAGCATGCTTCTCCCAGGACTGAGGTAATGGGATGAAACACATGCATGGATTTCCTTCAGTAAACATTCTCCTTGTGACAAAACTGCTTAGTCACGACCCTCTTCCTTGAGATATGGATTGTCTTCTGACCTTATGACCATTACTAATTCCTTGTTTCCTTGATAACAGTTGCTATACATTTGGTTTTCTGATCTTTATCATTGCTGAAAGAAATTCCTTGTATAACAGCCTACATATACTCACAGAAAGATCATTAAATCACCCTTGCTCCACCAGAAACTTGGGTCCCCGTGTCTTTCTCTTTCTCTCTCTCCCTCTGGCTAATTCTCTGGAGCTTGGAAACCCACCAAGCTCACTCTCATGCCCTGGCTTTCAATACCTCCTTGAGAGGACGCCCTGTGCCTTCATAAGTGGTGCAAGCCCTCTTCTAGGGTTTTATTGGTTCTCTGAGTAAACCAGGGAATACTAGCTTTCTTTTCTCTTTCACTTTCTTATCGTCAACTCCAGACTACAAGGTTCTGATCCATTAAAGGACCGCAACAAGTGGTGCGTGAAACAGGAACCTGGTATATGTGGCATTTCAGACGGAGTGATTTGGGACCTATTGAGGTCGGTAAGTACTAAGACATGGGTAAAACAGCTGGAAAGCCCATCATTTTTCTACTTTACTTCACGATTTGTTTAAAGTTCATGGACTTTTGATTTGACACCAATGAATAGAAGCTTGTTTTCAAACAGTAGTCGAGCATAATCCCTGGTTCTCTGATGAAGGCAATTTTGATTTAGAAATTTGACACTGGGTCAAATAAAATGTTGAATGAGCCACCAGGAAGGGAGAGAACATTCCAGTTCATTTCTGGCCCCTGTGGGGTCTCATTAAAGCTGCAATCCTGCCATTTCAAGGTAATTCTAGCCCTCACGATATTTGACGACAGAACACTTGTTACATGAATATGAATTAGATGATGAAACTTTACAAAGGGTCCAATTAAACAACATAAAATATTTCTGAATTTTCCTACAAGCCCTGCCCCGGCTGCTCCAAGTGCTCCTCCTCTGCCAGCAGGCACAAATCCAAAAGTCTCTCCTTTGCTAGAACCTAATGATTCTGACAACGACTCTCCTGAGACACTTTTTATCACCAAAACTGGCAATACTTTTCTGGATAATAATGATAAGCCTTTAACACAGATTCATACTTGCAAAAAATCTATACCTACTCACTCTCGTCCATGACAGGCTCTCTGAATTGCTAGCTTTGCAATCACAAGTCCCTAAAGCTGATGGTTTTTCCACTTTTCCAGTTTTAAGAAACCTTGGCACTCAAGGGCACATAACACCTCAATATGAATGTATTAATATTTTCACATGCAACAAATGAAAAAGGCTGTAACTATGTATGGCCCACATTTGCCTTTTACTAAAGAGCTTCTAAATATTGTGGCATCTTCTACTGGAAACTTTATCCCCTATGATTGGTGAATTTTAATAAAAGCTCTCCTTAAACCAGGATAATATCTTCAATGGACAATGTGGTTTCGTGATATAGCCAGAGATCACACTAACAAGAATGCTCAAATTGGAGCTCCCCAAAACCAAATTACTTTTGAAGTGTTAACTGACACTAGACAATTTGATGCCATAGAAGCTCAAATACAATGCCCTCCCTTGTTGCATGAACAATTAAAAACAGTGGCCCTTGAAACTTGGGATCGAATTACTCCTCAAGGAGAGCCTGCAGGTAGTTACACCAAAATATTACAAGGACCTAATGAAAATCATGCTGATTTTTAGCTAGATTGGAAACTGCTATTTCTTATACTGTAACCACAGAAAAAGCCAAAAAACAACTAGAGAAATTACTGGCTAGTGAGAATGCAAATCAGGAATGTCAAAAGCCTATAGCTCCAATTCTTGATACTGGAACTATTATTGATTATTTGAAGGCTTATTGCAATCTAGAATCAGAAACTCAAAAGATGCGAATGCTAGCTGAAACAATGGCTGCTGCCTTTAAAAGGGGAAGTGAAAGATGTTTTACATGTGGAGATAAGAACCATTTAAAAAGGGACTGCCCTAAGAAGGCTGAAAAAAAACCTCCAAAAATCTGCCCTCACTGCTGTAGAGGAATGCATTGGGCCAAAGATTGTAAATCTAGATTTGATATTGAAGGAGCACCTATTCCTGGAAACTCCAAGCAGGGGACTCCTCCCTCCCCATCAGGTCCCCTTCAACAAAACCAGGGGCAAATTCCATCTTTTCCCTCAAACCCTCAACATCCAGCAGTGCTGCCATCGATATACCAGCCCTAAATGATTTTCTCCTTTACCCTCAAGCAGTCCCTTCTAGAATATCTACCAGACTTTTTGGACCCCTGCCCCCACAAACCTTTGGTCTTTTACTTAGCTGATCTAGTTTGACTTCTAAAGGAATTAATGTTCACCCTGGAGTAATTGATTCAGATTATAAAGGAGAGATTCGAATTATGATGTCATCTCAGATTCTATGGCAATTCAAAAAGAGGGACAAAATTGCTCAATTACTTCTTTAACCTTACATCTCTATTAACTCCTCTAATAATGTATGGACAGGCGGATTCAGCAGTACAGATCAAAAACAATCCTTATGGGCATCATTGGTATCTGAATATGCTCGACCAAATATAAATATCAAAATTAATGGTAAAAAATTTCTGGTCTCCTCAACACTGGATCTGATATTATTATTATATCCAAACATTTATGGCCCAAATCTTGGCCTATACAAAAAAAATCTCTTGCCAAATTGCAGGAATTATTCAAACCAAAATATAAGAGATTTATCAGAGTACTCAAATCTATCCATGTGAGGGGCCAGAAGGCCAACCTGCAACATTAAGACCTTATGTGATAGATGCACCCCTTAATCTAATAGGAGGGCACTTACTTATGCAATGGCAAACTCAGATATACATTCCACATTTTTCCTAGGGGCCACTGCTCATTTAACAAATAATGCAATCATTGAAATAACTTGGAAGAATGACGAGTCTATTTGGACAGAGCAGTGGCCCTTACGAAAGAGAAACTACAGGCTGATAGAGAACTTATAGACACACAATTAGAATTGAAACATTGAGAAATCTTGCTTTCCTTGGATACCTCCTATTTTTGTTATAAAAAAGAAATCTAACAAATGGCATCTCTTAACAGACATAAGAAAAGTTAATGCATCTATGAAACCTATGCATGCATTGCAATCAGGGATCCCATCACCTACTACTATTCCTCAAAATTGCCAAATTATTATTATTGATTTACAAGATTGATTTTTTAATATACCTTTATACCCTTTAGACTGAGAGAGATTCACTTTCTCTCTCCCTTTTCCTAATCACATCGGGCCTCATAAACAATATCAATGGACTGTGCTACCTCAAAGAATGATGAATTCTTCCACCATGTGTTAATACTACCTACCTAAAGCCCTTGAGCCCGTGAGAAAACAGTTTTCTGACTTTCTTGTTATTCATTATATGGATGATGTATTGTTCTTGGCTCCATCTGTTTTAGAAGCTCAACACATGTTTGATATAGCTCAACAGTGCTTAGAAAACTCTGGGTTATTCATTGCCCCTGAAAAATTTCAAACCTCTACACTTTACCTTTACTTAGGATTTCTTGTTAATAGAAAACGTATTACTCCCCAACTAACACAGATTTGTACTGATAAATTATCAACTTTAAATGATTTTCAAAAACTCTTAGGTGATATAAATTGGATTAGACCCTCATTAGGCATTGCTATTTATCAACTGACCAATCTGATACTTTGGAGGAGATCCTGATTTAAATAGCCCTCGCTCACTTTCTCAAGAGGCACGAGAGGAACTCTATTTAGTGCAAAATAAATTACAAAACCAGTTTCTTACTCGTATCAGACTTGATTTACCTCTAGAATTATTTATACTCCCCTCTCTTCATTCTCTGACAGGACTTGTTGCCCAACAAAAACGCCCAATAGAATGGTTACTTTGCTAACTAAGGTCCGTTTAGTTAAGGCTATGGTTTTTCCAGTGGTCATGTATGGATGTGAGAATTGGACTGTGAAGAAGGCTGAGTGCCGACAAATTAAAGCTTTTGAACTGTGGTGCTGGAGAGGACTCTTGAGAGTCCCTTGGACTGCAAGGAGATCCAACGAGTCCATTCTGAAGGAAATCAGCCCTGGGATTTCTTTGGAAGAAATGGTGCTGAAGCTGAAGCTCCAGTACTTTGGCCACCTTATGTGAAGAGTTGATTCACTGGAAAAGACTCTGATGCTGGGAGGGATTGGGGGCAGGAGGAGAAGGGGTCGACCGAAGATGAGATGGCTGGATGGCATCACTGACTCGATGGATGTGAATCTGAGTGAACTCTGGGAGTTGGTGATGGACAGGGAGGCCTGGGATCGCAGAGTTGGACACAACTGAGCGAGTGAACTGAACTGAACTGAACTGATTCCCATTTTAGAGGAATGAAGTCATTTACGCCCTACCTTGATTTAATTGCTTTAATCATTATCAATGGAAGAATTAGAATTAAAACTCTAATTGGCTCTGATCCTCATAAAATTGTAATAACTATTAATAAATCTCAATTCAAACTTCCACCAATTTCCAAATAGCTTTTATGGAATATTTTGGAGAAATTTCATTTCACTAACCCTCTAACAAGTTATGGAATTTCTTCAAAAATATTGAATTTATTATTTCCCACATTATCAGCTCACAGCCTCAAGCTGAAATTTTCTGTATAGATGAGACTAAAAAGGCCAAAACATCATTCTGGTCTCTCAAAAAATATAAAGTCTTTTACACTAAATTTCATTCTGCTCAGCAAAACGAATCATATGCTCTTATTCAAGTTATTTGCCTACATTCTTACCCCATTAATATAGTCTCTGATTCCTTATATTCAGTTTTTACATTAGAAAATATAGAAACCCCCACCATAAACTCCAATAAACCTATTATTCAGCAACTTTTTTTCGAGCTCCAATCCATTTTTAGAAACCACACTTCTCCCATTTATATTACCCATATTTGGGCGCATTCCTGCCTTCCCAGTCCTATGACTCATGGTAATAAACAGGCTGATAAACTAGTTTCTTTTGCTACTCCAGAGGAACAGCATGCTCTGTTGCACAACAATGCTGGCTCTCTACACCAGGCTAAAGAAATTATTAATAATTGCTCTACTTGTAGACCCCTACATCTTCAACCCGTTGCACAAGGTATTAATCTTCGGGGACTGTAACCTAATGAATTATGGCAGAAGGATGTAACTCATTGCCCTGAACTTTCTCCATCGTCCTTCCTACATGTCTGTATCGACACCAGTTCTTTTATATGGGCCACACCTCTTTGTGGTGAAGCTACACAACATGTTATAACTCACCTATTAGCTTGCTTTGCTATGATGGGAACTCCTGCTGCTGCTGCTAAATCACTTCAGTCATGTCTGACTCTGTGCAACCCCATAGACGGCAGCCCACCAGGCTCCCCATCCATGGAATTCTCTAGGCAAGAATACTGGAGTGGATTGCGATTTCCTTCTCCAATGCATGAAAGTGAAAAGTCAAAGTGAAGTCACTCAGTCATGTCCAACTCTTCTCAATCCCATGGACTGCAGCCTACCAGGCTCCTACATCCATGGGCCAATCCCATGGACGGAGGAGCCTGGTAGGCTGCTAGTTCTATTAAAATAGACAATGGTTTTGCCTACACTTCAAGATATTTCAAACAATATTTACAATCATTTTCTATTAAACATATTACAGGTATTCCTTATAATCCACAGGCACAAGGCATAGTCAAACGAGCACATCACACACTAAAATTACAAATAAAAAAAATAAAAAAGGGGAGATACACAGGAACTCTACTATCTAAAGCAGACTTTACTAAATTCCAACATAAGATATTCTCTAAAACTATAACTATTGTTAATATAGCTTTATCTGTTTTAAATTTTTTAAACTTATTGTAGGGAGATATCTTGACAAGAGCAGAAAAACATTTCAAGGAATTGAAGGACTCTTCTCTTCCTCTGCTATTTGGTACTAACATGGTTTAACTAAACAATGGAAATCTGGGAAATTAATCTTACAGGGAAAGAGATATGCTTGTATTTCACCAGATGTATCCGATGAACTCACATGGCTTCCTCTTCAGAAGATTTTACCCAATATATGGAATTTAGAAAGATGGTAATGATAACCCTGTATTTGAGACAGCAAAAAAGACACAGATGTATAGAACCGTCCTTTGGACTCTGTGGAAGAGGGAGAGGGTGGGATGATTTGGGAGAATGGCATTGAAACATGTATAATATCATATAAGCAATGAATCACCAGTCCAGGTTTGATGCAGGATACAGGATGCTTGGGGGTGGTGCACTGGGACGACCCATAGGGGAGGGAGTTGGGAGGGGGATTCAGGATTGGGAACATGTGTATACCCGTGGCAGATTCGTGTTGATGTATGGCAAAACCAATACAATATTGTAAAGTGATTGCTGCTGCTAAGGGCTCCAGTCGTGTCCGACTGTGTGCGACCTCAGAGATGGCAGCCCACCAGACTTCCCTGTCCCTGGGATTCTCCAGGCAAGAACACAGGAGTGGGTTTCCATTTCCGTCTGCAATGCATGAAAGTGAAAAGTGAAAGTGAAGTTGCTTAGTCGTGTCCGATTCTTCACAACCCCATGGACTGCAGCCTACCAGGCTCCTTCATCCATGAGATTTTCCAGGCAAGAGTACTGGAGTGGGGTGCCATCACCTTCTCCAGTAATTGGCCTTCAATTATAATAAATAAATTTAAATTAAAAAAATAGAGATGAAACAACAAAACTCCCAGGAGGGAGAAATTCCAGTACGGTCCATGGCAGCTCTAAAGATCTCCAGAAAGCACTGCCCTCAGTGGCATCAACTTTATAATCTCCCCTCCTGGGGACAAATAAAAACCCATACTAATCAAGCTGAAAATCTGGTTCCTCAACAGGGAATGCCTCAGAGTCGTGAAAACATTTTTGTTGCTATGCTTGCTTTGCTTGCTTTAGCTTCCCCCACTCAAGCTGAACTAACTAATCATACTTACTGGGATTACATACCCAATCTCCCTTTGTTACAGGTTGTAGAATGGAAAGAAAAGGGACTGATCATATCAGCCAATGATTCCATACATATGTCTTCTCCCTGGAGCATAAAAGGGCCCTCACACCCTGAGGAGGCGGGAAGACTAATTAATATTTCTCTAGGTTATGAACTCTCTCCCTTGTGCATGGGGCCGGTGGAACTATGCATTAACGTTAGCTGACAAATTTAGGCTTTCATCCTGTCTCCAAAAGAGGACTTGTGGACATTGCTTGGATTATTTACTGCCCTTTCTTTTACTGAAAATCATGTCAATACTACTGAAACTCTAGGGAAAGGACAAAGAACATTATGTGAATGATTTACTTATAATACCTTTAAATATATTCCTGTTTGTTGGGACAAATGTCAAGCCAAATCAGGAAAATTAATGTTCATAGCTGATCACACCATTGTCGACTGGGGACCCAATGGTATGTGGTTATCTAATTGCTTAGATAATATTAATAGTACTATGTGTGACTATACTACTGAAGTAGCATGGAAAGTTACTAATACTATGATCGAACATTACCATGACAAAGGACTTCTTGGCTGGCTTGACGGTGGAATGGCACCCCCTCGCTCTTGAATCATCCTCGATAAAAGATTGGGCTTGAACAATGGGACCTGTGGAAACTTGCTGCAAGCACTGAAGCACTTTGAACTTGGACTGGACATTTCACAGGGACCAGTCATAGTCATAGTAACTATTTCTTTCATTATAATCAATCATGTTTCATTCAAGCTTGTGTTCCCCTTCCTTTTGTTATAGCTATAGGAAACTTGCAACTCAGTAAGACTTTAAGTTCTCTAACTTGAATAAATTGCAAATTATATACTTGTCTTAACTCTTCTGTTTCCATAAGAAATGAATCCCTTTTGATTCTTCGATCTTGATGTAGTCTGTGGTTACCAATAAATCTCCAGTGGCCCTGGGAAGAAGGTCCCATGGCTGGACTTGCTTCCCAGTTACTTGCTAAACTGCTTCAGTGATCTAAACAATTAAGTGGATGGCTGATTTTTGGCATTTTCAGATTAATAGTTATTTGCACCACTGCTGCCATCACTGGCGTTGCTTTACAAGCCTCAATTCAAACACATAATTTATCCAAAATTTAACTAAAGATGCTCATACTATGTGGGCCACTCAGGCTCAGATAGATGAGGATCAGTTCAGTTCAGTTCAGTTGCTCAGTTGTGTCTGAGTCTTTTTGACCCCATGAATCACAGCATGCCAGGCCTCCCTGTCCATCACCATCTTTCGGAGTTCACTCAGATTCACGTCCATTGAGTCGGTGATGCCATCCAGACATCTCATCCTCGGTTATCCCCTTCTCCTTCTGCCCTCAATCTCTCCCAGAATCAGAGTCTTTTCTAATGAGGTGACTCTTCTCATGAGGTGGCCAAAGTACTGGAGTTTCAGCTTTAGCATCATTCTTCCAAGAAATCCCAGGGTTGATCTCCTTCAGAATGGACTGTTTGGATCTCCTTGCAGTCCAAGGGACTCACAAGAGTCTTCTCCAACACCACAGTTCAAAAGCATCAATTCTTCGGCACTCAGCTTTCTTCACAGTCCAACTCTCACATCCATACATGATCACAGGAAAACCATAGCCTTGACTAAATGGACCTTAGTCGGCAAAGTAATGTCTCTGCTTTTGAATATACAATCTAGGTTGGTCATAACTATCCTTCCAAGGAGTAAGCGTCTTTTAATTTCATGGCTGCAGTCACCATCTGCAATGATATTAAAGATGAAATACAGGAGCGAAAAACAGCCATCAAATGGTTGGAGATCAATTAATAGATGTGCAAAACCAAGTGATACTAAAATGTGACTGGAATTCTACTCAGTTTTTCCTGTTCAATTCAATCATAGTGCCTACAACTGGGGACAAATCAAATATCATTTACAAAACATACATGATGTTAGAAAGTTTTCTAGTTTCATTCTTTCACAAGTGGTTGACCAGTTTTCCCAGCACCACTTGTTAAAAAGATTGTCTTTACTCCATTGTATATTCTTGCCTCCTTTGTCATAGATAAGGTGTCCATAGGTGTGTGGATTTACCTCAGGGCTTTCTATTTTGTTCCATTGATATATATTTCTGTCTTTGTGCCAGTACCATACTGTCTTGATGACTGTGGCTTTGTAGTAGAGCCTGAAGTCAGGCAGGTTGATTCCTCCAGTTCCATTCTTCTTTCTCAAGATTGCTTTGGCTATTTGAGTTTTTTTTTTTTTTTTTTTTGTAATTCCATGCAGATTGTGATATTATTAATTCTAGCTCGGTGAAAAATACCATTGATAGCTTGATAAGGATTGCACTGAATCTGTAGATTGCTTTGGG
>SJYC01126795.1:0-15803 GCA_006408675.1 Madoqua kirkii
TCCAGTTCCATTCTTATTTCTCAAGATTGCTTTGGCTATTCAAGGTTTTTTTTTGTATTTTCATACAAATTGTGAAATTATTTGTTGTAGCTCTGTGAAAAATACCACTGGTAGCTTGATCGGGATTTCATTGAATCTGTAGATTGTTTTGGGTAGTATACTCATTTTCACTATATTGATTCTTCCAATCCATGAACATGGTATATTTCTCCATCTATTACTGTCCTCTTTGATTTCTTTCATCAGTGTTTTGTAGTTTTCTATATATAGGTCTTTAGTTTCTTTAATCAGAGCATAAAAAGAAATAAAAGGGATCCAAATTGGAAAAGAAGAAGTAAAACTCTCCTCTACATAGAAAACCATAAAGACTCCACCAGAAAATTACTAGAGCTAGTCAATGAATATAGTAAAGTTGCGGGATATAAAATCAACACACAGAAATCCCTTGCATTCCTATACACTAATAGTGAGAAAGTAGAAAAAGAAATTAAGGGAAAAATTCCATTCACCATTGCAACAAAAAGAATAATATTTTCTAAATTTTTAAGTTCTTAAATGATTCAAAGTCAGAATAACCTTCTAAAATGAACTGAAATACCTAGAGTATCCAAGTGAAAGCTAGAAAGAAACTATTTTGTAAAAGATTTTGTAATCACATCTATTGGGGCTTCCCTGGTGGCTCAGAGGATAAAGCGTCTGCCTGCAATGCAGAAGACCTGGGTTCAATCCCTGGGCTGGGAAGATCCCCTGGAGAAGGAAATACCAACCCACTCCAGTATTCTTGCCTGGAGAATCCCATGGAGAGAGGAGCCTGGCAGGCTATAGTCCACGGGGTCACAAAGAGTCGGACACGACTGAGTGACTTCACTTCAATCACATCTATACAAAGTAGATTTTTCCTTTTGAGAGGAATTTGTCATTTAGTTTAGATGGATGGAGGGAAAACTGTCTGTGAAATGAAGTTAATTCCATATAGAATAACTTGCTTTGATGTATTTAGCACATATAATAATTCCCTTATTATGATGAAGCATTAAACATTTTTAATAGAATGTTTTTTAATCACCTCTACTAAAATACTAGGCAGATTGCTAAAGGAGATTTATTTGAAGGCATGGCTAATTTAGAAACCTTTCCAGTTGTCCACCATCTAAATTCTACTGTATATGACAGCAACAAATCTAAAACTTGTATTTTCTACAGATTTCAAAGTTCTTTAAAAAGTGAAAAAAAATCCAACTTTCTTTATAAACTTAAAATGTGCAAGGTGTCCTATAGCCTTTTGTCAGTCAAGATCCATTTTGAGAATATTTAAAATAATACTTCTTAGAACATGCTACCACACCTGGCAGACCAAACAGCCAGATGGTAGCTGAGATCATATGTCTTCAAAATTATGTCATTTAAATATTATGGAGTTTGAAGAAGATTCCTAGCAGATTGTCATATATTTCTTGAATGCTCAGCTTTCAGACAAATCTATTTTGAGTATCTAGGTTGTATAGGACACTGCATCAGACAGTGATGATATAAGAAGAATGAGATGTTCTTCACTTGAAGACAGTGCATCTGGGGTGTTGTACAACTGTGGATTATACACATCATTGAATACTGAGTTAACTGGTGAGTGGAAAACAAGACAGCCTATAGTTCACTTCAAAAGTCAGGAAATATAAATAGTTTTTTGTTCATCTAGAACTTATGTCTAGGTAAATATTCTAGACTTAATATGTTATTGAGTTGCCATGGGACAATAGAGACATTGGTAATCAAGACTCTGCTTTCTGCTGTTTATCTACCACCTTTATAAGTGAAGTGAAAGTCACTCAGTCATGTCCGACTCCTTGTGACCCCATGGACTGTATAGTCCATAGAATTCTCCAGGCCAGAATATTGGAGTGGGTAGCCTTTCTCTTTTCCAGGGGATCTTTCCAACTCAGGGGTTGAACCCAGGTCGCCCACATTGCAGGTGGATTCTTTACCAGCTGAGCCACAAGGAAATCCCACTACTTTTATAAAATCATTATTTTTCAGTCTTACTATCTTGTTTTACAAAGGAAGAAGTTAATATCTCTAGGGCTTCTTGTAAAACATTCAGATTCTTTATTATTGCATTAACCAGCAGAGTTACAACTCATTACTATGCAGTAGACTTTTGAAAGCTATCCAGGTATTTTAAATAGACACTATTTATGTTGGAATTGATTTTAGAAGGAAAGCAAAAGTAGTCATTTTAAACCATAGGAACATTTGAAGGCATTCATAAGAGAAGGTAGTAACAGTCCCAAAATATAAAAACTGTGAAAATGGTTTCTGCAGACATAGGAAAGGGGTTATTCTAGACTACCCTTTATTGCTCTTGGATCTCTGAAAATGCCCAGTTTACTCCAGGTCCATCAAGGACTGCCTCTTGAAGTAGTTCTCCAGTCATAACTGCAACTGCTTGAATATGGATGCTTGAGTACCAGAGCTGAGTGACCAGTTCCCAAGCCTGGAGGTTCCCTTGAGTATACTGTACCCATTCATCTCACTGCACACCTGCTGTGATTCTGCACACACCTGGGGCTCCAGGCTCCTGTAGGATTCTCTCGGAGCCCTCTCCTCTTTCCCTGTGCATTAAGCAAGGTCAGTTGCCTAGAAAGAATTTAAATGGTATTTTTTGACCTCCTACTTGGCAGGTCAATTGCTTTGGCAGAGTACTAACCTTCCTCCCAAGTGCTGATCAGTTATCTGTATTTTCTGCAACATCCTCCAATTATCATTGAAAGATGTTAAGAGTGGAATTTTCTTACCTTCAGTAGAGAAATGAAATCAGAAGAAAAGTTCCTTTTAATCATAGAGCTGAAGTTGAGTATACATAATCACTATAAGGGAAAGAAGTAAGTCTTTTTGCTCTTCACCCCACCTTGACTCCCTCAAGCAGCCTAAACTGGATTTTCTGATTTTTTTGGAAGAATTAGAAGTTTTGCCTTCATGCCTGGAATTACCCAGCTGAGTTCATTTTGTGGGCTCATCAAAAAGCTGTCTCACCATCACTGAAACTCTTTATGGCATAATTCAGCTTTGTATATAGTTATTTCTTTAAGTGAAACCACCCTGCTAAAAAATATATTTATATATCATAAATATGTATAATATATGCATATTCTAGTACATTATTGATTTTTTAAAATTCTCTGTTCTGATATCATCTTTGCATATCACCAGAGCTGAATATATACTGTTTGAATGAATGAGTGAATGAATGAAGAAAATGGCATGCCCTCTTGGCCATGGAAAAATAGAAAGGTTTTATGGAATTTATGTACTGACGTGTAGAGATAAGCATTTCTTGGTTTTATACTTGTGATTTTATATTAAATACATTCATGGGAAGAGGAAATCTTTATGCATGTGGTTATAAAAACACAGTTTTTATTCTTGTTTAGGAAGCAGTTTGTGTCTGCCCTGTCTCTTAAGATCAGTGAAATCCTAAAAATTAAGCACTTAATGCTTATCAAATAGAAAACACAGGCTGTAGCCTAGTAACCTTTGTCTGCATCAGAGGATTAGAAATGAGGCTAAGTGGTGATTCATAGAGACGATGATTACGTGTTTTCAGCTTATCCCAATGTATAAGTGACATTTAAACCATTTTCTGTAATTTGAAATTGATACATTATGGTTTCAAAAGGTTACTAACAGTAATCCTTATCAATCTCTGACCCTTTCAGTAAATATCCAATGTTTAACTTAATAGCTTAATGATATTTTGATATAGTATTATAGACTTGTGTGAGTTTAAATGGAAATAATTATGAAATCCACAAACTTGACTTAATAATTGGATCTGAAAATTGAAACTTGTTTTTGTGATCTCTGTTTTTCCATTAAGTACAGGAAAAGTTAATTAGCAGGTGTTCTAATAACTACCCAGTTCCAAAGAGGGAAAAGAAGGGTATTTCACTTTTTTTTTTCTGCAGGTTTTTAGGACTTTGGATTCAATAATAAGTCTAGTAAAACCAAATTTCAGTTGTGAGCTTATACCTATTAGAGTGAAGTTATCTTACAAGCAATTGACAGGGAAGCCTGGTGTGCTGCAGTCCTTGGGGTCACAAAGAGTCAGACACGACTAAGTGGCTGAACAGCAATGTAAATTTTGAATCAGCTTGTCATGTTTCAGACATAACAAAGCACAAGGGAATTTGATTGAGGTTAGATTTAATCTGTGTATAAATTTGAGAATTACTGACTTTGACAACATTGAGTTTCCCAATTCACTGACAAAATATATCCCTTTATTCAGTTAGGTCTTGAATTTCTCTCAGATGTTTTGCACACCTTTAACTAGGTTTTCTCCTAGGCATTTTATGGGTGTGATGTTATTAGTATTTCTTTTATTGAAGGTTTTCTAGGAATGAATTCTCTCTGAACTTTACTTGGATTCCCCAAATGTTAGATTAGTATTTTTCTTTAATCCTTAATTTCTTTCTTTTCTGTCTCTCTCTTGCTCTACCTTTCCCCTTCTCTCCTTATTTGTCCCTCTCCTGCCCTGTTTTTCCCTGAGTATGTAAAATCTGTCTGGATTAGGTTGCAAACATGATGCTCCTTTATCCCTCCCTCCCAACAACAACAAAAATACTTCTGAGAATTTCCTTACGTAACCACAGTTCAGTTAAACCTTTAGAGATGTCAGTCCCAGATGAAATCTAAATGCAACCACATGAGAAACCCTAAAGATCGAACTGCCAAGTTGAGTCTTTCCCAAATTACTGACCCGGGAAATCATGAGCAAAATTTAAAACTAAATTCCTTCAACTACTAAGTTTGGGGGAAATTTTGTTATATGGCATTATTAACCAGGCACTTACCATAGGACCAGCATTTCTAAATAGAAGAATATTTATCCTCTAATTTTCCATTTTACTATTTCTACTTTATGTTGATCTAATGTGCTGATACACTCATTCTCTAGTTCTTAATTTCAGATGTTAACTTTTTCAGCTGTAGAATTTTCTTTTCTTTTTTTTTACAGGCAGTTTTCTTTTATTCTGTAAGTTTGTCTCTATTTTTCAAAATTTAATCCTATGCATACCCCACTATTATTAGAGAAAAATAATAAACACTATTTGTTTTCATTATCATTTCTCTGCCAAGATACACATTGTGTTAATTAATTTTTTGTGCACTTTAATCATGGCTATTTAAATTCTCTGTCAGACTATAAAACTCTTAGAGTAAAACATAGGCAGAACATTCTTTGATATAAGTTGCAGCAAGATGTTTTTTGATCAAATTCCTAAAGAAAATAGAAACAAAACTAAAAAAAAGGATCTAATTAAAATTAAAAGCTTTTGCATATCAAAGGAAACCATAAACAGAACAAAAAGACAACTTTCAGAATGGGAGAAAATATTTGCAAATGAAGTAATTAACAAGGGATTAATCTTCAAAATACACAAACAACTCAATCAACAAACCAAACAATCCAATGAAAAAATGGGAAAAAGACGTAAATAGACATTTTTTCCAGACATACAGATAGCTAACAAATACAACATCACTAATAGAGAGATGCAAGTCAAAGCTACAGTCAGGTAATACTTCACACCAGTTGGAATGTCTATCATTCAAAAAATCCACAAATAAATGCTGGAGAGGATGTGCAGAAAAGGGAATCCTCCTACATATGAGTATGTAAATTGGTACAGTTACTGTGGGTTGCCATGCCTTCCTCCAGGGGACATTCCAACCCAATGATCAAAGCCAGGTCTCCCACATTGCAGGCGGATTCTTTACTGTTTGAGCCACCAGACCCAGAAGCCCCACACTATTGATACTAAGTATAAAATAGATATTGCTTGGAGAATCCTGTAGACATGGAGCCTGATGGGCAAAATTTGTAGTGTCACAGAGTCAGACACGACTGAAGTGTCTTAGCATGCATGCACACAGAAATAGATAAACAATAACTTTTTATAGCACAGGGAACTCTACTCAGTGTTCTGTGGTGATCTAAATAGGAAGTAAATCCAAGAAAGAGGGGAGATGTGTGTGTGTGTGTGTGTGTGTGTGTGTATACATATATAAATATAAATAGATAGATAGATATAGTTCTTGTTGTTTAGTCGCTGAGTTGAGTCTGACTCGTTTGTGACCTCATGGACTGCCATGCTCCTTTGTCCATATAAATTCTTAGGCAAGAATACTGGAGTTGATTGCCGTTTCTTTTTCCAAAGGCTCTTCCCAACCCAGGGTTGGAACCCTAGTTTCCTGTTTGGCAGGCAGATTCCTTACCACTGAATCACCTGGGAAGCCCATATGTATATGTATAACTTACTAAATTTGCTGTACAGCAGAAGCTACCATAACATTGGAAAGCAATTATACTCAAAAATTAATAAAATAAAATACATTCTCGTCAGGTAACTTTAAGAGCCAAACACCTTGGGAAATTTTTTTAATGTTTCTTTTTGCTCTGGTGTTCCATGAGATCTCTTTTATATCAGTATTTTTAAAACCACAAACATTGTTGATAAATAATTGTACAACTCCTTCAGAAAGGCTTTGTTTTGCTTTTCTATTTAGGGGTGGATTAAGGATAGAACAACTTGGTTAGCTCATTCTTAGGACAAAGCTTGGCTTAAAACAGGAATCGTGCCATTGTCAGGACCAGGGCTCTTCCTGGAGAAAGGGAGCACTGAGATTATGGTAACTTTACAGGTATGTTCCAGCTTTCATCTCAGCTCCATCACTAGGTCATTATTTTTGTTTTGTTTTGTTTTGAACTTTCTATTTTGTATTGGGGTTTAGCTGATTAACAATGTTGTTACAGTTACAGGTGAACAGCCAGAGATTTGGCCATACATAAACATGTACCCATTTTCCCCCAAACTTCCCTCCCCTCCTAAAAATTATTTAGTTTAACTGACTTTCCTGTCCTTTAACACTCCCAACCCTCTAATCTTCGCTGTTTCTTCAGGAAACCAGACCCAGGTGCTGCCCCAGTGTGATCACTTTGTGTCTGAACCAAGAGGATCTGCTGCCTCAGAGGAGAGCGCCCCCTACTGCTCAGGTGAGAGTCCTACAGGAGAGAAGACCCTTCTCCTTCCCCAGGTCAACGCCCCATTGTCCCATTTCTCTCTCCTCAGACAGCAGACAGCTCCGCCTGGTGGACGGGGGCGGTCCCTGCGCCGGGAGAGTGGAGATCCTTGACCAGGGCTCCTGGGGCACCATCTGTGATGACGGCTGGGACCTGGACGATGCCCGCGTGGTGTGCAGGCAGCTGGGCTGTGGAGAAGCCCTCAATGCCACGGAGTCTGCTCACTTTGGGGCAGGATCAGGGCCCATCTGGCTGGACGACCTGAACTGCACAGGAAAGGAGTCCCACGTGTGGAGGTGCCCTTCCCGGGGCTGGGGGCGGCACGACTGCAGACACAAGGAGGACGCGGGGGTCATCTGCTCAGGTCAGCACTCCACACTGTCCACAGGCTGGGGGAGGGGTGGCGCCCTGGAGGACGGGGGTCTGAGCCCTGAGGGAGAGATGCTGAAAGGACCAGAGAAGGAGGCTTCCTCCCATGGAGCCTGTCTTTCCAGCAGATGTGAAGATGAGGTGCTTTCACTGCCTCCTGCAGCAGCTGAGATTCTGGTCCTTTCTTCTCAGTAGTGTTTCCTGGCAGAGCCTTTTTTCAGTTTTTCTTGAAATCAAGGCTCACCCTTCTGGTACAGAGAGTAGAGAAGTCCTAAAGCCACTGTGCTAGTTTTTGTTCTGTAACAAATTGCTGCATTGTTAGTGGTTTAAAACAACATATTTCTTTCCTTTCACTTCTCTGGCTTAGATGTCCAGCAAGGATCTAACTGGACTGTGATAAAAGTTTGAGCAGGGCCACATCACTTCTGAGCCTCTGGGAAAAAATCTGTTTCCTGTCTTTTCAAGCTTCTAGAAGCCTCCTGCCTTCCTTCACTCACAACCCCCTTCTGTTCATCATTAGACCAGCAATGCTCCACCTCTCTAACCATTATCCATATTCACATCTCCCTCTAACCAGAACGAGGAAAATGATTCCAATTTAAAAGATAATGAGTCTAATACTGTGATTAGACTGTGCTCAGGTGGTCAATCCGCCACATTTCAGGTTACTCTGACCATCCCAAGGACCATACCTTAATCACATATGTAAAGTCCCTTTTGCCAGATAAGGAAACATAGACACAGCTTCCATGTAGACATTTGTGGGTCCATTATTCTATCTGCCTCCACACTGTCCACATTACATCCCTTTCATACACTCTCTTAGATGATTTGTCAGGAAGCAGGAGTTATCTTCCACTCCCTGCAGGTGTTCAGATTGGTCTTCCTCTCAGTTCATATCCACTACATCATGGTGGTAGAAATATTTAGAAAGACAGACACAAATGGACAAAGTCAAGCAAAAAGGAGACAAGTTTCACTCTGGGCATCTAATGGATTTGCTTCCTCAGCCAGGTCACAGATGAATGTTCACAATTTTGGGGAGAGAGGAAAACCCAGAGCACTGAGTGGGGTGCTCACTGTGTCCCATCTCCTCTCTTTTGATCTCAGAGTTCCTGGCCCTCAGGATGGTCAGCGAGGACCAGCAGTGTGCTGGGTGGCTGGAAGTTTTCTACAATGGAACCTGGGGCAGTGTCTGCCGCAGCCCCATGGGTGATGTCACCATGTCCATCATCTGCAGACAGCTTGGCTGCGGGGACAGTGGAAGTCTCAACACCTCTGTTGGTCTCAGGGAAGGTTCCAGACCCTGGTGGGTAGATTTAATTCAGTGTCAGAAAACTGATACCTCTCTCTGGCAGTGTCCTTCTGACCCATGGAGATACAGTTCATGCTCTCCAAAGGAGGAAGCCTACATCTCATGTGCAGGTGACTTATGTCTGTTTCTGTGTCTTTCCCAACTCTGTAGGATGTTATTAGTGAGATTTGATATTTTAAAATCTAAGTGATGGATTTAAGTTGAGTTTATAAAATGAAGTTTGGATGGATCTAATTTAACCTACATGTTCCAAACTTGCTTTATTAAAATTTTTAATTGATATAACTGATACAACATTATATTATTTTTTGCTGTGTACAACATAATGCTTATATGTTTGTGTGTATTGATAAATGATCACTACAGTAAGTCTAGTTATATCTCTATATATGGATCCATATATATAGTTAAATATTTTTCTTACATGATGAGAATGTTTGAGATGTATTTTCTTGCCATCTTTTAAATAGACAATACAGTATTCACTATAGTTACCATGCTGTATGTTATAGCTCTTCACCTATTTATTTTATAATTCAAATTTATACCTTTTGATTACCTTTGCCCACACCAAATCCCCCACCTCTGGCAGCCACCATCTACTCAGCATCTCTGAACTTGCTTTTTGTTTTAAAATTACACATATGAGATTACATGGTATTTTTCTTTCCCTGTCTGATTTGTTTCACTTAACATAATGCCCTTGAGGTCCATCCATGTTGTTGAACACGGCAAGATTTTCTTCTGTTTTACGGGGGGATATAAGTCTATATTACATTTTCTTTATCCATTCATCAGAGATGACTTACATTGTTTGACTCATATATATTGCTATAAAATACTAAATGGTAATACTGTCAAAATGCTGCCATCAATACGTCAGCAAATTTGGAAGATTCATCAGTGGCCACAGGACTGGAGAAGGTCAGTTTTCATTTCAGTCTCAAAGAAGGGCAATGGCAGTGAATGGTCAAACTGCCTCACAGTTGTGCTCAATTTCACATGCTAGCAAGGTTATGCTCAGTCTTTCAAGCTAGGCTTCAGCAGTAGGTGAACTGAGAACTTCCGAGATGTAAAAGCTGGGTTTAGAAAAGGCAGAAAACCAGAGATCAAATTGCCAGCATTTGTTGGATCATAGAGTAAGCCAGAGAATTCCAGAAAAACATCTGCTTCATTGACTACATAAAGCCTTTGACCATGTGAATCACAATGAACTGTAGAGCATCTTAAAGAGATGAGAATATCAGAGCATCTTACCTGCCTCCTGAGAAACCTGTAGCAGATGAGAAAGCAGCAGTTGGAACTGGACATGAAAAAACTGACTGGTTCCAAATTGAGAAAAGAGTTCGTCAAGGCTGTATATTGTCACCCTGTTTATTTAACATCATAGGAAATGCCAGGCTGGATGAATCACAAGCTGGAATCAAGATTGCTGTGAGAAAAATCAACAGCCTCAAATACACAGGTGCTACCACTCTAATGGCAGAAAGCGAAGAGGAACTAAAGAGCCTCTCACTGAGGGTGAAAGAGGAGAGTGAAAAAGCTGTTTTATAGCTCAACATGCAACATTCTAAAAACTAAGATCATCAGCCATTCATGGCAAATAAAGGGGGAGAAAGTGGAAACAGTGACAGATTTTCTTTTCTTGGACTCCCAGATCACTGCTGATGGTGACTGCAGCCATGAGATTAAAGGAGGCTTGCTCCTCTGTGACAAACCTAGACAGGGTATTAGAAAGAGACATCACTTTGCTGACAACGGCTCATATGGTCAAAGCTATATTTTTTCCAGTAGTCGTCTCTGGACATGAGAGCCAGGTTATAGAAGAAGCTAAAAAGAGTTGATTTTTTTGAATTGTGGTGCTTGGATGCCACAATTGAATTGAGAGTCCGTTGGGCAGAAAGGAGATCAAACCAATCAATCCTAAAGGAAATCAACCCTGAGTATTCATTAGAAGGACTGGTACTGAAGCTGAAGCTCTAATACTTTGGCCACCTGATGAGACGAGGTGACTCATTGAAAAAGGCCCTGATGCTGGGAAATATTGAAGGCAAAAGAAGAAGGGGGCCACAGAGGATGAGATAGATAGCATCACCAGTTCAGTGGACATGAATTTGAGCAAACTTTGGGAGTTAGTGAAGGACAGAGGAGCCTGGCATGCTGTAGTCCATGGGGCTGCGAAGAGTCAGACACAACCTAGTAACTGAACATATTTGCTGCAGTGAACATTGGGTTTTCAAATTAGTGTTTTTGTTTCCTTCAGATAAATACTCTAAAGTGAAATTCCTAAATCATATGGCAGCTCTATTTTTAATTTTTGATGCACCTCAATACTGTTTCCATAGGGGCTGCATCAACTTACATTCCCTCTAACTGTGCAAAAGCTTTCCTGTCTCTTCACATTCTCCTCAGCTCCTGTTATTTCTTCTTTTGGATAAAGGCCTTTCTAGAGGATCTGAGGTGATATCTCATTGTGGTTTTGATTTGTATTTTCTGATGATTAATAATGTTGAGCATGTTTTCATGTACCTATTGGCAAGTTGTATGTGTTCTTTAAAAAAATGTCTATTCGGGTTCTCTGCCCATTAAAAGAAAAATCAGATTGTTTGTTTTTTGCTACTGAGTTTTATGAGTTCCTTGGGTATTTTGGATAATAATGCTTACCAAACATATAATATGCAAATATTTTCTCCAATTCCATAGGTTGCTTTTTCACTTTGTTGATGGTTTCCTTAATTGGGCAGAAGTTTTTAGCTTTGTGTCATCACAACTGCTTGTTTTTACTCTTGTTCCCTTTGCTTTTGGTGTCAAATCCAAAAAATTATCACAAAGACTGGTGTCAAGGACTTTATTTTCTGTGTTTTCCTGTAGAAATTTTATGGCTTCAGGACTTGTGATCAAGTCTTTAATCTATTTTGAGTTAATTTTTGTGAATGGTGTAAGATAGTGGTCCAGTTTCATTTTTTGCATGTGGCTGTCCAGTTTTCCCAATGCCATTTACTGAAAAAGCTGTCCTTTCCCCACTGTATATTCTTGGCTTCTTTGTCAAAAATTAATTGACCATAGAAATGTGGGTTTATTTATGCACTCTCTATTCTGTTCCATTGATCTCTGTGCTCATTTTTATACCAATGATATACTGTTTTATTAATATAGCTTTGTAATATAGTTTGAAATCAGAAAGCACGACACCTCTAGCTTTGTTATTCTTGTGGCTGATTCATGTCAATGTATGGCAAAACCAATACAGTATTGTAACGTAAAATAAAGTAAAAAAAAAAAAAAGAAGATTGCTTTGGTATTGAGCATCTTTTGTGAGTCCATGCAAATTTTAGGGTTCTTTCTTCTGTATCTGTGAAAATTTCCATTGGAATTTTGATCAGGATTTCAGTGAATCTGTAGATTGCTTTGGGTAGTATGTGCATATTAATAATATTAGATCTTTCAATCCATGAGCACAGAATATCTTTCCATTTATTTGAGTCATCTTCAGTTTCTTTCATCAATGTGTTTATAGTTTTCAGTGTGCAGGTATTTTTTACCTCCTTGGTTAAATCTATTCCTAGATATTTTATTCATTTTCATGGAAATATAAATATAATTGTTTTCTCAGTTTCTCTTATAGCAGTTTGTTGTTAGTGTAAAGAAATGCACATGATTTTTGTATACAGATATTTCTTCTACAACTTTACTGATTGTATTAGTTCTCATATTTTTGCTGAAGTCTTTTCTACATATAATATCATGTAAGGGGGTTTCTTTCCTCATGACTCTGGTGGTAGAGAATCTGTCTGCAATGCAAGAGACCCGAGTTCAGTCCCTGGGTCAGGAAGATCCCCTGGAGGAAGGAATGGAAACTCACTCCAGTATTCTTGCCTAGAGAATCCCAATGGACAGTGGAGCGTGGCAGGCTGCAGTCTTTGGGGTTGTAAAGAGTCAGACACGACTGAGTGACTAACACTTTCACTTTTCAATCTGCAAATAGTGTCAATTTTGCCTCTCCCTTTCAGATTCAGATATCTTGATTTTCTTTTTATTGCCTGGTGGATCTGGACAGGACTACCAAAGCTAAGTTGAATAAAAATGGTGAGAGTAGACATTTTTGTCTTGTGTCTGATTTCAGAGGAAAAGCTTTTGGTTTCTTACAGTCAAGTAGGATGTTAGCTGTGTACTTTTCATATGGCCTTAATTATGTTGAGATGCAATCCTTCTATACCTACTTTTTAAAGGAGTTTTTACTATAAGTGGATGTTAAATTTGTCAAACACTTTTTCTGCATCCTTTGAGGATATAATTTTTACCTTCGTTTTGTTTATTTGTTGTATCACATTGATTAATTTGTGAATGTTGAACTATCCTTGTATCCTTGAAACAAATATCACTTGATCATGGTGTATGATTCTTTTTTGTTTGTTTTTGTTTATTGTAAACTTATTATTTTAATTAGATTCTTTTAGTGTATTGTCAAATTCAGCTTTCTAATCTTTTGTTGACAATTTTTGCACCTGTATTTATCAGAGTATTAGCCCATAATTCTCTTTTCTCATGGTGTCCTTATCTGGCTCTGGCATCAGACTAATGTTGGCTTCATAAAATGAATTTGGAAATGTTATTTTCTTCTGTTTTTGGAAGAGTTTGAGAAGCCTCCACCGCTAAATACTGTTACATTGGGAATTGAGATTTCAGCAATAAATTTTGAACGAAATAAATAAATGCTGGCGAGAGCGACAAATAGTCAAACCATAGCACCTTATTCCTTCAACATTTCTTTCTCTGTTTCTCTTTCTCCTTTTCTCCCCTCCATACACAGACACACACACACACACACACCCCATTCAGGTACACCTTGAATGGTATGCTGGATGTTGCTTGAAACCCATAGCTAAGAGTATATGGGATCAGATACTTCAAAAGCAGAGGCTCACTTCCTTCCTTGCTTCTCTTTGCTCATCTCTTTGTCTTTTTCATTTGAAGGCCAAAGAGGCAATAAAATATGAGACATTTTATTGATGTATTTTTCCTATAATTAAACCCTGTGAATTGAGAGGTGGTAAAGTCTTTGACCATGAAAATGAGCAACCCACTCACAGAGGTCCTGCCATTGTTTTCTCAGAGGTTCTCTGCATAGAGTGGGTAGGAGTTTTGAATAGGATGATCTGGAAAGAATATAGAAATATTGATACTTTATGACAGGTACTATTTACCCTTCTGGTTTTTTTTTGAATTTATTTTTATTTCTCTCAGCTTCAATATATTTTCAGTCTTTTATTATTTCTGCATCTTCTCAATACAAATTTTTCTCAACAGGCTTTTTTTAACTACTGCAAAAATTTCTGGCTTACTCAGTGTGTACATCGGAGAAGGCAAAGGCATCCCACTCCAGTACTCTTGCCTGGAAAATCCCATGGACAGAAGAGCCTGGTAGGCTGCAGTCCATAGGGTCACAAAGAGGTGGACATGACTGAGTGACTAACATACACACACACACACACACACACACACACACACACAACCAACACTACATTGTGGAGCAATTATCTCCCAATTAAAAATAAATTTAGAAAAGAGGGCTTCCTTTTACAACAGTAGTCTTCACTTGCCCACATGTCACACTGGATAATAATTAAGAGTAGTTTATAATCTGTCTAATAATTTTTCATTAAAATATGTACATGACATTTTGAATCTAAATTGTGCTTCTGGACTGATTATTTTTAATATGAACTATTATCATAGACTGTTAACATTAATTTATATTTGGTTTACTATTTCATTGATTAGTATGAATTTTAAAAAAGAAATTTTATTTCACTGAATTTTATTTGTCCATTCATTTAATAAATATTTATCAAGTCCCTATCTAGGTGTTTAGAAATGGTTTTCCATAGCTGTTTGTTGAATGAGTGCACACAATGTGCAGGCACTGTCCTAATAGCAGAAACATGGCACATATGAGATATACAAGGTCCTTCTTTTAATAGGCCTTTCATTCAGAGGAATGTGTGTACATTTCATTCAGAGGAATTTGGGGTGTGAAGACTGATAAACAAGTAAATATTTAAAGTAATTTCAACTAGTGATCAGATGCAGTGAATGTTTCAGCCCAGGAGATAATAAGCCTGTGTTTTCATGTGTCATTTGTACTGAGTCAGACCTTAGATAATCTTATGTGGGGACGGGACCTCCCCCAGCCCCGCCCCGCCTTCATTAGTATGATTTCATATTTTCAGATCTAATTGATGGGTCTTGATTGAGTCTACAAAATGTAAGTGTATGTTTGTATTTGTCTCTGTGTCTGTTTGTTTGCTGTTGTTATGGGATGTGGAGTCTGGTAAACTACTAATTAGATAAAGTAATTTCAGCTGCTGATAAAATGCAGTGACTCAGGCAAGTAGATGCTGAAGATTCTGTTGTCTCTTGTCATTTGACTGTGACAAAAAACCTCAGTTACTCATGTTTGGGGACAAGACCTCCTCCAGCTGTCCCTGATCTATAGCTTTCCATTGTTGCTTCTGCAGGAAGAAGACCCAAGAGCTGTCCAACTGCTGCCCCCTGCACAGGTACATCAGCCCCGCTCCCTCCCCTGTAGCTCCCAGGGGCTCCTTCCTCCCACCAGGGGAGTCACAGGAGAGGCTGCTGCCTTTTCAGACAGAGAGAAGCTCCAGCTCAGGGGAGGAGACAGCGAGTGCTCAGGGCGGGTGGAGGTCTGGCACAGCGGCTCCTGGGGCACCGTGTGCGATGACTCCTGGAGCCTGGCAGAGGCCAAGGTGGTGTGTCAGCAGCTGGGCTGTGGCTGGGCCCTGGAAGCCGTGCAGGCCGCGACATTCGGCCCTGGAAATGGGAGCATCTGGCTGGACGAGGTGCGGTGCGGGGGCCGGGAGTCCTCCCTGTGGGACTGTGCTGCAGAGCCCTGGGGGCAGAGCGACTGCAAGCACGAGGAGGACGCTGGCGTGAGGTGCTCTGGTGAGTGAGGGGCTCGGGGTCCACCCCGGGTGAGCTGGGGCAGCGCGGGGCAGGGGGCTGGGCCGGGCGTGGTGG
>SJYC01126797.1:0-46684 GCA_006408675.1 Madoqua kirkii
AATCTTATGTGGGGACGGGACCTCCCCCAGCCCCGCCCCGCCGCTGTTTCTAATCCAGTGTTTCCCCATTGTTTGCAGGAAGAAGACCCAAGAGCTGTCCACCTGCTGCCCCCTGCACAGGTACGTCAGCCCCGCCCCCTCCCCATGGCTCCCAGGGGCTCCTTCCTCCCACCAGGGGAGTCACAGGAGGGGCTGCTGCCTTTTCAGACAGAGAGAAGCTCCGGCTCAGGGGAGGAGACAGCGAGTGCTCAGGGCGGGTGGAGGTCTGGCACAGCGGCTCCTGGGGCACCGTGTGCGATGACTCCTGGAGCCTGGCAGAGGCCGAGGTGGTGTGTCAGCAGCTGGGCTGTGGCCGGGCCCTGGAAGCCGTGCGGGCCGCGAGATTCGGCCCTGGAAATGGGAGCATCTGGCTGGACGAGGTGCGGTGCGGGGGCCGGGAGTCCTCCCTGTGGGACTGTGCTGCGGAGCCCTGGGGACAGAGCGACTGCAAGCACGAGGAGGACGCTGGCGTGAGGTGCTCTGGTGAGCGAGGGGCTCGGGGTCCACCCCGGGTGAGCTGGGGCAGCGCGGGGCAGGGGGCTGGGCAGGGCGTGGTGAAGAATTTGTGTTCAGACATCCCAGGTGCTGGGGCTCTGATCTAGGACGGGGGAGCTGGGAGGACTGGACACTGATATTGTGGAGACTGAGGGGTGATTTCAGGCTCAGGAGGGAAAAATGGGCTGCCCTGCATTCTGGCCAATCACCCTGCTCCAATCTGCTGTTTTTCTTCTCTAGGTGCAAGAACAACACTGATCACGACTACAGCAGGTACTGTGGTCCATCCACGGGCAGGGGAGAATACTCAAATACTGGAGACCTGTTCTGTGGGCTCTGTGACAGCTCAGAAGGGGAAAGCGTCTGAGGAGCCATGGCTGTTGGGGAGCATCCAGGGCATTACACTGGGGCAATCCCCTGCCTTGATGTCCAGGGTCAAATGTTCTCATGCCCAGGGCCAAGGAAGTCTGGTTCCCATGCTGGAGAATCTAAGAAACTCCCACCTGCCCCTGAGTGTTGCTCCTCATCAGTAGGTGCAGGTCCCTGGACTGTTTGATGCTCTGTCTCCCGAAGCTCAGGAATGGATGAGCTGGGTCCTCAGAGGCTGTCTCTGCAGGGCAGCTCCCTGACAGTCTCCATCTCTGCCTTGGGCTACACTGGCCAGAGTGGAGTTGATTTTTCTCAAAACGAGACCCAGGGGAGCCCTGACACTGTCTGAGGCTGAGACGCCATTGTCCGGGGCTCCTGAAAATGCTGACACAGGAGATTTCTCTGTGCCCAAGACTATCTCCAGCCCTTGTTCCTGTTCTCTTTAGGGACCAGAACAACTTCAAATTCTCTCCCTGGCATCTTCTCCCTGCCTGGGGTCCTCTGTCTCATCCTGGGGGCCCTTCTCTTCCTGGTCCTCGTCATCCTGGTGACTCAGCTGCTCAGATGGAGAGCAGAGCGCAGAGGTGGGCTGCAGGGGGAACTGGGGACCAGGGAGAGTGTGTGAAGGCAGGAGATGGGGCAAGTGTGAGGAGGGGAACCTGGGCCAGGTACTGTTCTGAGTCTGCAGACTCCATGTGCTCTGTGCTGAGCTAAGGGCTGAACAGACAGAGGTTCTTAGGATTGGGGCATGAACTCTCATGAATCATGACCTCTCCTGTGAGACCAGGCAGAGTTGGTGCTGAGCTGTAATCAGGCTCAGACGAGGGGAGAATGTGCTGACATGATCCACGGGGTAGGAGATGATGCTGAGGTCCTGGCAGCCCCCATGTGAGCTCCAGGGAGATGAAGGTGGGCTGGCTGGATCGGAGTGTCTGGGGAAGCTCCTCTGACCTGCTGGGTGATCTCTCAGCCTTATCTAGCTATGAAGATGCTCTTGCTGAAGCCGTGTATGAGGAGCTCGATTACCTTCTGACACAGAAGGAAGGTCTGGGCAGCCCAGGTGAGTGTCTCTCTCTGCCCTCCTGGCGTCTCTGGTTGTCACCACCCACTGGCTGTGCACATCTTCTCAGCATCTGCAGACCCCATGTGTGCCCCAGGCTCACAGAGACGGCTCCTCTAGACAGGCAGGGTGGCCTCTCAGAGCCCCGTGATCTCCCAGCCTCTGTCTACACTGCAGAAGCCAGGCCTGTCCCTTCTCAGCCTTAACACAAGTCCCGTGGGTGTGGGGAGGAGCATTCTGTGTGTTGTGTGATGTTTGTCTCCACATGAGACTTCCCGTCAGATTCCTCACTGACTAAACTGCCGCATTACACCAGAGATGGTGAGGACAACAGTGACTACAGGTCTGCTCCAGAATTAGAGGTGGGCGTGCCTTGGCTGGGCTTTGGGAGGAGAGTTTCCCTCAGAGGAGATTTAAGGGGAATGGTTTCCTTTGACAGACCAGAGGCATCCCTTGTGTCCAGATGGGGTCCGTTCTTCTCCTTCTCTGGCTGTTCTGTGATGTCTTATGTCGGAGCTGGTCTCTCTGTGTCCAGTATCACCACAGGCACACAATGTTTTTAAAAAATAACATCTGTAAAGCACAATTTGTCAAAGTCCTTTAGCAATGCTCAAGGGTGGAAGAGTTGCTTTGAGATACGTAGTTTCCATCAGAAAATATTAAGATATGTAAAATCATGTTTTGGCTTATGGACACAAGTGAAACATGGTCTTAGAGAAAAAAGTCTCTTGAAACAAAGAGTGACTGGTGCCTCTATTCAGAAACTCAGAAACTCTGGGTCAGAAGTATCTTAGGTATTCCCCAGAACAACTCACTTACTGCGGTTCATACACTCCCTTGTCTGCTCTTGGAACCCCCAGATTGGACTGATGTCCCTGCTGATAATTATGATGATGCTGAAGAAGTACCAGTGCCTGGAACTCCTCCTGCCTCTCAGCAGAGTGAGGAGGAAGTGTCCCGAGAGAAGGAGGATGGGGTGAGGTCCTCTCAGAGAGGTGAGTGGGGTCAGTTGATCTCCTGCATATTTTTATCTGGAAAGAGTGGATTTGTGCTCCCCGATGCCCTGTCCCCCTAGAGATTAAAAATATAGGTAATCTCATACATTTGGTAGCATCATCTTGACCATATGCCATATTTAATGCTGTCAGACTCCTTGTAAGGAGAGAGGAATCACTCTGCCTTTGGCATTTATGTCTCCATAATGTGACATAAACTTATCACTTTATATGTGATATACTTGCATGATGATTTATAGATTAGGGAATTTCCTGGTGGTCCAGAGATTAGGATTCTGCACTTTCACTGCTAATGCCTAGATTCAAACCTGGTCAAGGAACTAAGATCCCACAAGCATTGTGTTATGGCTGAAAGAGAAACTTATTGATTAATTAAGTATATTTAAAAGAAAGCTAAGTGCTGAAGAATTGATGCTTTTGAACTGTAGTATTGGAGAAGACTCTTCAGAGACCCTTGGATGGCAAGGAGATCAACCTAGTCAATTTAAAGGAAACCAACCTTTAATATTCATTGGTAGGACTGAGCTCAAATAGAAGCTCCAATACCTTGGCCAACTGATGTGAAGAACTGACTCCTTAGAAAGACCATGATGCTGGGCAAGATTGAAGGAAGGAGGAGAAGGAGATGATAAAGGATGAGATGGTTGGATGGCATCACTGACTCGATGGATATGAGTTTGAGCAAGCTCTGGGAGTTGGTGACAGACAGGGAAGCCTGCAGCACAGGGTGTGCTGCAATCCATGGGGTCACAGAGAGTCAGGTATGACTGAGTGACTGAACTGAACTGAACCAAATTCAAAGGTGGAACAAGTGTTTTAGTAATATCTTTGCACTGTTGCATACATGAAGGCAAACCATTCAATATCACAGTAATCCAGGTCTATGCCGAATCAGTAATGCTGAAGAAGCTGAAGTTGCCGTTCTATGAAGACTCTCATGACCTTTTGGAACTATCAGCTACAAAAGATGTCCTTTTCATTATAAGGGACTGCAATGCAAAAGTAGGAAGTCAAGAGAAACCTGGAGTAAAAGCCAAATTTGCCCATGGAGTACAAAATGAGGCAAGGTAAAGGCTAATAGAGTTTTGCTAAGAGAATGCATTGGTCATAACAAACACCCTCTTCCAAGAACACAAGAGAAGACTCTCTATGTGGACATAATGAGATGGTCAGTACCAAAATCAGATTGATTATATTCTTTGCAGCCAAAGATGGAGACGTTCTATACAGTCAGCAAAAACAAGACCGGGAGCTGACTGTGGCTCAGATCATGAACTCCTTATTGCCAGATTCAGACTTAAATTGAAGAAAGTAGAGAAACCCACTAGACCGTTCAGGTATGACCTAAATTGAATTCTTTATGATTATACAGTAGAAGTGACAAATAGATTCAGGACTTAGGTCTGATGGGCAGTGCCTGATGAACTATGGATGGAGGTTCATGACATTGTACAGAAGGCAGGGATCAAAACTATCCCCAAGAAAAAGAAATGTAAAAGGGCAAAATGGCTGAGATAATAGGAGAAGTGAAACCAAAGGAGAAAAAGAATGATATATCCATTTGAATAGAGTTCCAAAGAATTGAAAGGAGAGATAAGAAAGCCTACTTCACTGATCAGTGCAAAGAAACAGAGGAAAACAATGGAATGGGAAAGACTAGAGATCTCATCAAGAAAATTACAGACACTAAGGAAATATTTCATGCAAAGATGGGTACAGTAAAGGACAGAAATATTATGGACCTAACAGAATCAGAAGATATTAAGAAGAGCTGGCAAAAATACACAGAAGAACTATACAAAAAAAAAAAATCTTCATGACCCAGATAATCATGAAGGTGTGATCACTAACGTAGAGCCAGGTATCCTGGAATGTGAAGTCAAGTGGGCCTTAGGAAGCATCACTACCAAAAGCTAGTGGATGTGATGGAATACCAGTTGAGTTCTTTCAACTCCTAACAGATGATGCTGTGAATGTGCTGCACTCAATATGCCAGCAAATTTGGCAAACTTAGCTGTGGACTGGGACTGGAAAAGGTCAATTTGCATTCCAATCCCAAAGAAAGGCAATGCCAAAGAATGTTCAAACTACCACACAATTCCACTCATCTCACACGCTAGCAAAGTAATGCTCAAAATTCTCCAAGCCAGGCTTCAGCAATATGTGAACCGTGAACTTCCAGATGTTCAAGCTGGTTTTAGAAAAGGCAGAGGAACCAGAGATCAAATTGCCAACATCTGGATCATCAAAAAAGCAAGAGAGTTCCAGAGAAACATCTGTTTCTGCTTTATTAACTAAGCCAAAGCCTTTGACTGTGTGTATCTCAATAAACTGATATTTCAGTAGCTGCATGAAGACACTCATTGTCTAGAAAAGAGTATTTCTCCATCTGAGGGCCTGTGTAGTTTCTGGGGAGGAGATATCTGTGGCTGCACCTGTGATATTATTTGTGGACATTTGGGAACAGGAGTCAAGTTAACTAAGAGCAGACTTGGGTTGTGAGTGAGGATTCAGATTTTTCCTGTTTCCAGTCTCCCTCTTACTGTGAATTTGAATCTATCACCTGTGAAAGGAGAACAATTTAAATTCCTTTTTATGATTCTTACCATTGCTGGGCATCTCCTTGGCATTGTGTTGCCTGGAAGCAGGTCTCCTAGAGCTCCTGAGCACAGGTCTCCTGTGATGCAGGATTTCCACATGCACTGAGGCCCAGGAGACCACGTGAACTGGATCTGAGAGGACAGCTGGGATCCATCCTCACTGAGACTCATGTGAAATAGCCTGAGTCTCCCTCCCCACACCTGGGTCGCAGGGATGCTTTGTCATAAGCACTTGCTTGACTCCCTTCCAGCAGAGGATTCTGTCCCATCCTCGTGTCTCAGTTCTAATCAAACTTCTCTTTTCTATTTCAGGCTCTTGTCGGAACTTCTCCAGAGAGGCTGCTGATCCTGAGGAAGGAGAAGAGAGCCTCTGGCTGCTCCAGGGGAAGAAAGGGGACGCTGGGTATGATGATGTTGAACTCAGTGCCCTGGGAACAACCCCAGTGACTTTCTCATGATGCTGTATTAAATATGAGATGAAGCCTCAGATATTCTAATTGCCTTTATTTCAATAGAGTAGTGCTGACTTGTAATTGTGCCATATGAAAATTGCTCAAAATGAAATATTCTGAATAAATTAATCTTTTGCTGTGCTGTTCACTTAGCAAGTTTCATGTCAAATGCTTTTAGAGGATTGGCCCTCAAATGCCATCTTCCTCAAAGGAAATGCAAGATGAGTGAGCTGACCTGCTTTCTCACCTATTTTAGAGGCTAATGAGGGCATGCTCACAAGTGCTCCAGGTCACTCTCATTTAGAAAAGGATGTAAACTTGGTCTACATTCACACACCCCTTCCTTACAAGATGAACTCATGGTAGGGGTGGGGGTGGTGGAGGTGGGGGGGGGGGGAAACAGTTCTAAACATCTCTGAGTTTGTAACTTGTTCTTAAACACCCGAATGGGTGTGAGCTTCAAAGTGGAAGGTTGGCTGGTGGGAAAGAATGGATACAGCTTTCCTTATCCTGCCTTAATATTCAAAGGCCCATTAAAAATCTAACTGTACATAACTACCTCTTCCTTTTTCATCTGTTATTTATTCTTTTAGTGGATACAGACACCTCTTTGCTCGTCTTCCATGTCTTTTTGATTATCCAATCCTTATAAATCTATTGTTTCTTCTCCATCTCTTCCTACTATTTCTTCAGAATGCTATTTCTTGTCTCTCCAAGGATCTCTCCTTCGAAGTTAATTATATCAGTTCATATACATCTTCAAGTTGATGGAGGGCAAATTGGTGCTCACCCACACCCTGTATTCAGGTGGGACAAGAGGACAAGAAAGTGGAGACCTCGGCAGAGGGGATCCAGAAGAATGGATAGATGGAAAGATCAGGAACATTTGGCTATTTATGTTTCAGAGATATGGATGGAGGCATCTGACATGACTAATCTCTTAGAGGAAGAATTTCAGACCAAGGGGCTTCTTTGAAAACATCTATTTTTTCAGATGTTTCAAGATTGTTTCAAGATTGCTTTAATTTGGTTACTACTGAAAATGTAATTGTGATCCTGCTGTGACTCCTCAGGACAGAGAGAGCTGTCATGAAGAAGTGACAAAGTAAAGATTACGTTTATACAGCACTACCCCCGTAATCCCCTGCACCCCAACCCCTCGGCCAATTCCATTGTGGGCGTGTGGAGAAGCTGCTGAACTAATATAAAACCTGAGAGTGCTGGCCTGGTTCTTAGCTGGACCCACCCAGTTACTTGCTTGATGACTCTGGACGGTTTCTAGGGCTCCAAACTACACTCACACTTCCAGTCTTCATAGTTCTAGCCTGTGCTTGGGGATGGGAAGATGCCCAGGGCTTCTTCCAGGGCAGCTCACATGGCTATTCCCTTGGGAAGTGATGAAATAGATGACATATGATGAAATAAGACACACATGCAAGAAGCTCAGTGAGCTCCAAGAAAACACAGATAAGCAATTAAATTCAGGAAGACAATATATGAAGAAAATAAGATTAATAAAAATTATCATCATCATTATTATTGTTTTTAATTTTTGGTTGCACTGAGTCTTTGTTGCTGCACATGGGCTTTCTCTAAATGCAGCAAGCAGGTTTCTCTATGCGAGGGCTTCTCTTATTGTGAACAGGTTGTAGGCACCCAGGCTTCAGGCCTTGCAACATCACCTCCTATTTGTGATTTGTGTGTCCTAGAGCTCATGGCAATCCACTCTAGTGTTCTTGCCTGGAGAATCCCATGGACAGAGAAGCCTAGTAGGTACAGTCCACGGGGTCGCAAAGAGTCCGACACGACTGAGCGAATTCACATTCACATCAGAGCTCGAGCTCAGTAATTGTTGAGCTAGGGTGTTACTTCACAGAATAAATTCAGATTTATTTTTTAGCAGAGATAGAAATCATGAAAAGGGAAGTAAACAGGGATTTGCTGATGGTTTCATGGTTAGGATTCTATGCACTTGCTGCTGTGGTCTGGATTCAATCCCAGTCGGGGAACTGAGATTCCTCAAGCTTTGCAGTGAGGCAAAGAGAATAATAGAAGGAACAAAACAGAAAAATGAACCAAACAGAAATTCAGATGCTTAGCATTCAGTTCAGTTCAGTGGTTCAGTCATGTCCGACTCTGCAACCCCATGAACTGCAGCGCGCCAGACTTCCTGGTCCATCACCAATTCCTAGAGTTTGCAAACTCATGTCTATTGAGTCAGTGATGCCATCATCCAACCACTTCATCCACTGTCGTCCCCTTCTCCTCCTGCCCTCAATCTTTCGCAGCATTGGGGTCTTTCCTAATGAGTCAGTTCTTCACGTCAGGTTGTCAGAATATTGGAGTTTCAGCTTCAGCATCAGTCCTTCCAGTGAATATTCAGGACTGATTTCCTTCAGGATGGACTGGTGAGATCAGTTGCTTAAGGCTACAATGAATGAAATGCAACAAAATGAAAAATACTGCCTTGAGCATCAACAACAGCAGAAGACTCTGTAACTTAGAAGGCAGGACCATCGAGATTACCCAGCCAGGGGACAAAGGGAAAGAGGAATGGAAAAGTGTGAAAGAACCTGTGTGAACTATGGGGTGCCATTCACAGAAACAACCTGCACATTATTGGAGTCCTGGAAGGAGAAGAGAGGGAGAAAGGGACAGAGATTGTACTTCAAGAAATAATACCAGAAAAGTCGGAAATCTGATGATATTTAGACATCCAAGTTCATGTAGCTAATAGGTCACTTCTCAGAGTTCATTCAAAATGATCATCCCCAAGACACATTACTTGTAATCAAGAAAAAGAGAGAATTTTATAAGTAGCAAGAGAAAAGTAAATGCTCACAAAAAAAGAAATTCCCTTAAAAATATCAGTGGACTTCTTAGTAGAAACCTGACAGTCCAGGAGAGAAAGGGACGATATATTCAATCTTCTGACAAAAACAAAAAAACCCCTACCAATCAAGAATAGTTTTCTCAGGAAGGTTGTTTTTCATAAATGAAGACAATATAGACTTTCCCGATATAAAGTCAAATCATGAATAGCCTGTGAGGAAAATAACAGTCGATGGAATTCACCAACATTAGGCTTGTTTTACAAGATTGCTGAGGGCAATTCTTCAAACTAAATGAAGGATGCTAATTTTTATATGAAAGAAGTAGAAATATGCAACAGACTTGTAAATGTAAATACTGAATCCAATTCAGCATACTCTAACCCTGTAGTATGGTAGTGTGCTAACCAGTTAGCTTTAGTCTAAAGAAAGTATTAAAATAGCTATAGAGAAAAATATTTTGTTAGTGGATATACAATATAGAGAGAGGTAAATTGACATCAAAAACAAAATGCGTAGAAGGGGATAAAACAGAGCTTTTGCATGTCATTGGAATTAACTTGTTATCAGTGTAGTATATACTGTTGTCCCTCTATGATGTTTTATGTGAGCCATGTGGCAACAAAATGTAAAAGCCTACAGTAGATTCACAAAAAGTAACAAAAAGGGACTCATAGAACATTATCCAAAATGATCAGTTCATAGTTCTAACTACTGTGCAGAACAGTTGAGTTGTCCTGGTCTCCACATCATCTTTTAAGATCAGCCCAAGAGGACTCTCCAAAAATGAAAGACTAATTAAGCTGTCTATTATTTTAAGCCAAAGAAATCTTTTGGCACCTCATCTCCCTCCTTATGTCATATCGATGGTACAGCTGTACTTTTTTAATTGCAAATTTTCTTCCTCTGATATTGCCCTGTGATTTTAATGAAAAATCTGCCAATGATAAGTCATATGAATACCCTGTCTCCGCAATTGGGTTTGATTAAGACTTATTAAGAAGCCACATGTAGGTACTTTGTGGTTTGTCTTGTCTATCCTCAGAGATAGAGATTTGCAGTGTTTGTGGTGACATATTTGTTGGTGATAAGCTGCTTGTTTTTGAAAATCAAATCTTGCCTTGCTAATTGCCAGAAACATATGCCTTTAAAACAAAAAATTAGCTAAATGATGTTCTCAGAAACATTTCTTTATATTTAAGACAATTTACCTTCAACATTTAGTACAGTGCCAGTCAGCCATTCAATAAATATTAGCTGAGCATCTGTTAAGTTATAGAGAGGGGAAATACAGAGCTTATACACAGGCACAGGCCTCACTCCAATCCTGGGCCCTGGCAAGGCCTCAGACAATGCCTGCAGATTGCAGGCACCATGGTTAGCATCCCCAGATTGGGAAGCTTTCGATGACAAGGAAAAGCGATCCATTCACAGAGTCTTTGATGTTAAAGGAGGAACACATTTTGCTGTATTTCCAGTGTTCTTAGGCTGGTCTGCGGGCAGGGCTCAGCTGCACCAAAGCTCTACTTTGAATAGAGCCTCAGTTCATAGACTTTGAGTCTGAGCAGTCGCTCAGGCTTTGAACTCTGAGTGCCACCCCAGAGGCACTAACCTTAGGTTGCAGTGGTTTAAGAATCGCCACCCACAAGAACTCAATAGCTCTGCAGTTGGTAATTACATCAGCTCTGAGCAGAGGTGGGTTAATCTTGAAGTTAATGAGGTGTGTTTTTCAGAGCCTCTCCTTGCACCAGCCCCTTCTAAGTCCCGAGGGGGCCCTAGGGCTGTGGTTGAAACAGAGAGGAGTCTATGATCCTTGCCCCTCACCGTGTCTTCTGCCTGCCTTTTGCCTGTGGAAAACTTTAGTCAAAGAATACGTTTAATTGGAGAAGCGAGAAACATGGAAACAAAGGAAAACATTCAGAGGAGACTAAATAATAATAATGTGGTCATTAAGCACAGTAAGGACCTTTAGTTCTTTCTCAGGGGTTATGGATGATGTTCTGAGCCATGTCCTGGGAGCTTCTTACAGATACAAAACACCAGGTGGAGCAGTGACTACATGATGAGCACACTGCACCCAGGACTGGAGCACCCACGGTTTTGAGAACTGACCACAAAGACACGGAAACAAGTCCACCCCAGCACTAAAGATTAACTGACCTAAAACAACCAGTGGATGTTTTGGATGGCATCACTGACTCAATGGACATGAGTTTGAGCAAGTTCCAGGAGTCGGTGATGGACAGGGAAGCCTGGCGTGCTGTGGTCCATGGGGTCGCAAAGAGTCAGACACTGCTGAGTGACTGGACTGAATTGAAAGTAACTAAGATGACACTCGTCAGACCCCTCATGACAATCTGAAGATGACTGCACTATTTCTGCATTAACCCCCCTCCCGCTTTGTCTATAAAACTCTCACTGCCTGCTTGTCATGGGGGGTGAACGCTGGACTTTGAACAGGTGTCTGCCACTGCCCCTGCCAGTTGCCGGCATATGAAGTGAAGCAAACTTTCTTTTTCACCAGCCTGACCTGTTTACTGGCTTTTAAGCAGTGAGCAGCCAGACCCCACACACATACCTTTCGGTAACATGGTCACAAGAGATAGGCTTTAAATGTGCCATTTTCTTCAGCTGAGGGGAAAAAAATCAGCAAAATTATTTACCCAACGGTGAAGAAATTAATTAACTACATAGAGCACTACATCCAGGAATCACATTTGTTCAGGAAATCAAGAAGAAACTGAAGAGGTTTAGAAAGTACATGCGGCCTTTTCATTAGTACAGGATTGGTGGAAAGTAAAAATATGATGAACTGACTAACTCGAGCAAAGGAGAGCTGTTGAAGGATGAAGGTCGAGATGCTAAGAGACAAATTCGGGAAACTGAGCCTGACTGTCAGCACAGAGTGATGTAAGGGGACCAGGAGCTATCCCAGGGGCAGGCGGGTGCTCTTAGACAGGACTTAGATCTAGTTGTTGATCAACCAGAAATGGTGACTGGGAAACAATCAAGCCCAAGAGGGGATGCAAACTGACCACCCGAGGGAGTATCTTGGGATGAAGACACAGAGGAAGAGGAGATCCAGGAAAGTGCCTGATTCATGTGACAGACTCTGTCTTTTTTCCAAGTCTTCCTTTGGATCTGTCAAAATAGACTCCATTCTGCTCCTGGAACAACTGGCCCCCAAATCGCAGAAGCAACACATGCGTGCATACACACATTCCTGACCAACCTACAAATGGAGTGTGGTCAGCGAGGCACCGTCAGCTTGCATGTGCATCATATGAAACACACAACTTCTGGGGCAGAAAAGAGAGAGACGAGAGAGTCACATGGGGTTTTCATGTCTCCACTCGGAAGAGACACATGTGGCACTACCCACGTTCCATTGGCCAGAATGAGTCACTGGGAGCTAGAAAAACAGCTGTCTGATGAGTATTATTGTCAATGCCATATCCTTGATAGCAGTGCTGTCAGCGTTTTTCTTGCCTTGGTGAAGTTTCTGAGCTACAGCTTTGTGCAGAAATTAAATGTGATTGGACCCTCCCCAGAGTGAGATTTGAAGAAGGCATTTTCTCTCTGGTTCCTTTGTCTGGTGTGTCTCTGACTCCTTACTCCACTTCAGTCTGTGCCGAGTGGGATGAGTCAGATTTGTGTCTCACCTATCCCTTTCCCTGGAGAAGGCAATGGCACCCCACTCCAGTACTCTTGCCTGGAAAATCCCATGGATGGAGGAGCCTGGTGGGCTGCAGTCTATGGGGTTGCTGGGAGTCGGACACGACTGAGCCACTTCATTTGCACTTTTCACTTTCATGCATTGGAGAAGGAAATGGCAACCCACTCCAGTGTTCTTGCCTGGAGAATCCTGGAGACGGGGCAACCTGGTGGGCTGCCGTCTACGGGGTCACACAGAGTCAGACACGACTGAAGCGACTTAGCAGTATCCCTTTCCCGCCCAGTATCATTAACTCAGGGTGATTTTCAGCACGTGTTCATGCATTCATTTTTTTAAATCCAGTATTTGTTAACCTCTTTCTTTCTTTTTATTTTTTAAAATATAAGTTTATTTATTTTAATTGGAGGTTAATTACTTTACAATATTGTATGGGTTTTGCCATACATCAACATGAATCTGGTAATGATAACCCTGATAAGCTCTTTCTATGTGTCTTTACTTGACTTTAAAGAGATATTGAAAAGTAAGACACAATACTTGCTTTCAATAAGCCTCCACTTTAAAGACAGTGGGCAAGGTTTTATAGATTAAATAAGCACAGTGGTAATTTTGAGCTGGAGAAATTAGAGTGCATTTAAAAATGAGATTTATGAGTTTTCTTTCTGTAGTGGGCTTAAAAATGTGCTCTCTAGAATTCAAATATACATAAATGTAATATACTCTTTTTATCACTGATTTCATCTTGTGCACTAGCAAGGGATGTTTGTGTGAACTGAAAGTTCCATAAAGTTAACACAGACTCTCCTATTTAAAATCTGTCCCTCAACTTAGCTTGGGCTCATCACAATAATTATTTTGTCATTTCTATTCAAGCTCCCTGCTCAGACTGATTTTTCTCTATTTACGGAGGCAGCTTCTTGTTTCTCCTCCCACAGATGGTGTCTGGGTGGGAGGGCTTCTTCCTTTCCAACAGCAGTGGGGAAGGTCCTTGTTCAGCATGCGCTCCACTTAGAATCTGCTTGTCTTTGATTTATTAGCTTTGATCTGCTCTTGTCTCTGGGTATCTGATGTTGCACTATGGAGGAATGAATGAGGCCAATTCAGTGCCACACTCTTTGATGTTTCTGGTTATAGACTGTAAAGGGCTGAACACAGGTGATGGGCTGGACATCATCAGCTCATAACCTTGCTTTTCTTCATGCCCTCTGGTGATGAAGTGGTTTTTGATAAAGGAGTCTTTACGAACCTTAGTCCCATCCATGCAAGGAACATAGATGGTGAGGCAGGTCTCCAATGCTTTGGTATAACAACTCCATTAATAATTTTCCATTAGAGTTGTATGCCTCTTTTTTAATTAAAAAATATTTCGTACTTTAGTCACTCTGATTGGTCCTGAGGAAATTTTCCTCAAGCAAGCAGGTTTAATTATTAACTTTCCTAGCAAAGAGATTACTGAACCTCTGAAACCACCATATCCTCATGGTGATTTGGGAGTAATAATGCTATATGTTGTATTGCTTTACAATCCATAAGGACAAATAGCCTAAGTAAAAGAAAAAGATGTTTTCTGCTTTTTACTTCTGCACTTCTAATTGAAACGGAAGCTGTTCACATTTTTTATAACAAAAATGCTTCCTGTTACAGTTGTGTGTGGTTTGAATTGAAAATGTGCCAAATGATAAATACATAAACATCCTGACCACTTGGCCATATCTGATTAAGACCAGAACAGGGGGCTTCATGGTCTTCACCTGTCAGTGTTCTGTGGTTTGTCTTCTTTATCTTCAGATATAGAAAGAAATTTGCAGTGTTTATACATGTTTAGAACTGGCTGTCTCAGCACTGCTCTTGTACTGGGGCTAGGCTGTTTCTACTTATTGCAATTTATTGCATTCATTGCAGAAAGGTGCTGAAGTGAACCATATATAGCTCATACCATTTAACAATATTGAAATATCGTTAAAATGAATGATGCAGCTTGCACTGTGCTGTTACATCCTCACAACAAGTTAAGTTATTTCTCAAAAGATTTCTTTTTGATTGAAATGATTTGTGTAAAATATCAGGCTGACATTCATTCATTCAGGTACACAAAAGACAACATTTAGGTTTTTTAATTTGCCAGGCATTGGGGATATGAAGGTGAATTAGAAGCAAAATGTTTTTATTTTTTATTTTTTACACTTTACAACTTATGTATACTCGTGGTGGATTCATGTTGAATTAGATGCAAAATATTCTGCCAAGTACATTCGAGTTTATAAAGTAAAATGATTAAGTGAACAATTTAATTCACAAAAGCTCATCATAAATGCTTCCTGTTACAGTTGTGTGTGGTTTGAATTGAAAATGTGCCAAATGATAAATACATAAACATCCTGACCACTTGGCCATATCTGATTAAGACCAGAACAGGGGGCTTCATGGTCTTCACCTGTCAGTGTTCTGTGGTTTGTCTTCTTTATCTTCAGATATAGAAAGAAATTTGCAGTGTTTATACATGTTTAGAACTGGCTGTCTCAGCACTGCTCTTGTACTGGGGCTAGGCTGTTTCTACTTATTGCAATTTATTGCATTCATTGCAGAAAGGTGCTGAAGTGAACCATATATAGCTCATACCATTTAACAATATTGAAATATCGTTAAAATGAATGATGCAGCTTGCACTGTGCTGTTACATCCTCACAACAAGTTAAGTTATTTCTCAAAAGATTTCTTTTTGATTGAAATGATTTGTGTAAAATATCAGGCTGACATTCATTCATTCAGGTACACAAAAGACAACATTTAGGTTTTTTAATTTGCCAGGCATTGGGGATATGAAGGTGAATTAGAAGCAAAATGTTTTTATTTTTTATTTTTTACACTTTACAACTTATGTATACTCGTGGTGGATTCATGTTGAATTAGATGCAAAATATTCTGCCAAGTACATTCGAGTTTATAAAGTAAAATGATTAAGTGAACAATTTAATTCACAAAAGCTCATCAGTGGTAAGATTGAGGCTCTTGAGCAGTTGCATGGGGCACAGGGAGAAGGGGTGATGTGGAGAAGACTCATAACTCTGATTGGCACCAATCACCATCACAGCCTATAGCTCCTGGGAGAGTTCCAAGAGCCACAGTCAAGGCTCCAGGTAACAGAATTGAATTCCTGTTCTAGAGTCCTGGGATTCCTGCGACGAGATGGTGGGAGATGCCCTAACTCTGCTTCTTTACTACTACATGTGTGTGTGTGTGTGTGTGTGTGTGTGTGAGTGTGCATGTGTGTGTGTTAGTCACTCACTAATGACTAACTCTTTGAGACTCCATGGACTGTAGCCCTTCCAGGCTACTCTGTCCATGGGATTTCCCAGGCAAGAATACTGAAGTGGGCTGCCATTTCCTTCTCCAGAGGATCTTCCTGACCTGGGGATCGAACTCAGATCTTCTGCATTGCAGGCAGATTCTTTACCATGTGAATCATCAGCAAGGCCAGTTAACAGTAGTACATAATACTACTACTATGTACTACTGTTATTGTCTGCAAAATTCCATGGACAAAGGAAGCTGGTGGGCTACAGTCCATGGGGTCACAAAGAGTCAGCCATGACTGAACAAATCAGCATCAGCACCTGTATTACTGTTAACTAGTGTTGTAATATCACATGCTAATGCCAACTCACTTAATCCTCACCAAAACTCAGTAATCTAGGCATGATCACAACCCTTCTTTTATTAATCAGAGAGTGTAAGAACCCTGTTCAAGGCCCACACATGGCATGCAGCTAAACTGTAAGTCAAGACCAGGCAGTCTGGCTCCCGAGTCTGTTCTCCTGACCCCTGCCGTCCACTCTCTCAAGTTCACTGTGGACACAGCTGGGTTAGTGTCCTCTCGAAAACTTTCCTTCTCAAATCTTTGATGAGATTGGACACTGAGATTTTCTTATGTGTCAGAGAAGAAGTAACTTCTTCCAAGGGTGAGTTGGTCCATGTTGACCCTGCAGCCCCATCTCTGGGGTAGAGGGTGCTGCCTAGGGACAGCCTGCCAGCCCTGAGTTAGCCCCTCCTTTCCAGCCCATCCTTTCCTATAACAGAGTCTGGAACCCTCAACAGTGTCTTACCTGTGAGATCTCAATCCCAAGGAGAGTGAGATCATATGTACCTGGTTCACTAAATGCATCCATGTGTCATCCTATGGGAGGGATGACTGAACCCCAAAAAGCATGTCCTGTGTTCTAGGTGTCTGTCTGGTGGTTTCTGGTGATGATGTGGAGTCCATAACTGGGTAAGGAATGATGACTTTGGGACCAGAGGGAGTAGAGCATCAATTCTAAGAGACTGAGAAGATCTTGGTCCTTCTCCAGCCTCTGACTCTAAATTTTGGTTTTGATATTTATAATCAGTTTTTATCATTAATGAGTTAAAGGTCCAGATATAGAAGGAGATGGGGCTTAGGTACAGTCACGGAGTTTGAGAGTGAGAGGACCAGATGACAAGGAAGTGAGTCTTGTATAAATCATAGGTAGATATTAGCATATTTAGAGGGAGGAAAGCTTGTGTTCAGTTGTCTTTTCTCCTGAGTCTCAAGAAGGAAGGATGGGTATTACAGGACAGAGAAGCTGTGTCTGCGGACCAGGAGGAGGGTCCTTCTGGTGGGGGATGTGGCAGGGCTGTTAAATGGCCAGCAGCTGCCCTGGGTGTTGGCCAGGCTGAGACATTAAGGTGAGCATGTGTGTGTGGCTAACGAAGCATCTCTGAGATCCGATGGGGACTCTGGGGCCTGTGTGTCACAGATGCTTCCTTCCACGTCTGTGCTGAAAAGACAGAGTCAGGATGAGGGGGCCTCAGGCTGGGCTTGTGTGAACCACAGGGCTGCATCATGGGAATCTTGAGCCTGAGGGGGCATGAGAAATGGGGCAACACATTAGTGACCTTGAATTTTGATGGGGGAGCTCTCTCTTGCCTCCCTTATGGTCCTTCTCAGTTCTATACTCATCAGGATTACTTTCTGGGAAGCATCTGAGAGCTTCTCTGATCAGTGGAAACTGAACAAGGCATCAGTGGCTGTACTGGACATCAGTCTTTTGCTTGTATCTGTCCCCTCAGCCCACCTGGGATTCCATTCTTGCCGCCACCTTTCTACTTAAATGCAGAACAGAGGAGGTGGGGTCACTGATGGCTCCAGGAAGCATGAACCCCTTCTATTCTCTGCTTCACTCACCCCTTCTTTCCCCATCACATGCAGCTATAATGTAGAAGACTTTCTATTTCCCCTTCTGTCTGGAGATGTTCCCTTAAATTACATTTTGCATTGTCTTTAGTTATGGTTTATAATACAAATGTATTCTGAATCTTATCAAACCATACTCTCAGCTTATGAGGGGGATAAATGTGAAGTTTAGAAAACTTTAGTCTTTCTAAACTTTAATTTTCTTGTTGTTGTTTAGCTCCTTAGTTGTGTCTGACTCTTTTCAATGTGATGAACTGCGTTGGACTGAAAGGATCACCAGGCCCTTCTGTCCACAGAATTCTCCAGGCAAGAACACTGGAGTGGGTTGCCATTTCCTTATCCAGGGGATCTTCCTGACTCAGGGATCAAATCCACATCTCTTGCTTTGTGGGCGGATTCTTTACTGCTGAGCCATCAGGGAAGCTCCACGCTTTCTTCTAGAGATCCCTGCTACAATTTTGGAAGACTAGAGTTGAGTGATGATTCCTTCTCTCTTTGTTTCCTTTAATAGCAATCTCTTTCTCTCCATAAACCTTTTTTGGTGACTAGTTGAAAGAGATACTTCACATAAAATGAAATGCAATAAAGGGAAAGGGATTTAACATGTCTGAATGTCCCTATAGGGAATCCGACTGTCAATGCAGGAGACACAGGTGACACGGTTTTGATCCTTGAGTCAGAAAGATCCCTTTAGAAGGATATAGCCACCCACTCCAGTACTCTTGCCTGGGAAATCTGCTGGACAGAGGAGGCTGGCGAGCTACAGTGCAGGGATTGCAAAGAGTCAGACACGACTGAGCATGCAGGCACGTGCTCCAGGACCCAATCTCCAGATCACTCTGAGAAGGCGGAAAAGACCTGCAATCTCATCCCCCAACTTGATGGGTCTCACTTCATGCCTTCACAGTCACCTGTGAATTCCTGTACTCCAGGCCCTCATTTTCTGCTGACCTGATAAATATTGTTGTATTTCAAGACTTCTTGAGGTCTTTGCTTCCACCCTGAGCTCAGTGCTGGGGAAAATCATTACTTGATGGTACAAAAGATATTCTCCACAGGCCAACAGATCCCATACCCAGACCCTGTGAGATCTCACAGTCTGCAGATGGCGACCAGAGTGATTAGGAGAGAGAAAGGCACTCACGGTTTTTGATGCACCTTTTCTATCCCAGTCCCGGTCATGGGACCAGGCTCTCAGGACCACAGAAGCAGGAGGTCAAAGGACCGTGTTGCTCATATAAGGAGATGTGGAAGATTCACAAGCTCATTGGTGTACAGAAAGGGGCAGATGCAGTCTCCAATAGTGCCTGAAATGGTGAAAGGTGTCACTATTGGCTCTCAGGAGGGAGGGTGTAAGGGGTGGTCTATATAGACCCCGGTTGGCACCCTGATGCCCCCTCAGGCTGATCCTGCAGCTGGGACTGTGACCTTGAGGACGTGGGGTCAGGATGGCTCTGGGCAGACACCTCTTCCTGCAGGGATTCTGTGTCCTCCTCCTCGGCACCATAATGGGTGGTCAAGGTAAGAGCTGGCCCTCTGTCCTGGGTTCACAGCAGGGAGTGGACACTGTGGTGAAAGGAAAGGTGGCTGGAGCTCTGGAGCCATGGTCTCAGTGTTTTTGACTAAAAAGGAGCCACGCTGACTGTGAATATTGGTCTGTCTTCTGTACGGGGTCCACTGGTCTTAGCGGCAGATTTTACAGAGCAACGAGGTTTGGTCTGGAGTGAGCTGTGTCAGCCTGAGTCCCCTCCACTGTCTCCCTTGTTCTCAGGGAGCTTCTAGGAGTCCCAGTGGCTCCCATTGTGTGGAAGGTCCAGCGACTGGCCCCAGCGGGGACTCTGGGCTGTTCCCACACGCTCCACATGCCTGGTGTGTGAGCACTGCCCCTGGGTCCCCGTGTTTCCTGTGTCTGTGCTCCTGTAGGCTGTGTGCGTGTGTGTGTGAAGTAGGGAGTGTGTGAGAGTGTGTGTGTGTGTGTGTGAGGGTATGAGCAGTGTGTGTATGTGTGAGGAGTATGTGAGGGTGTGAGTATGTGAGAGTGTGTGTGTGTGTGAAGAGAATGTGTGTGAGGGTGTGAAGAGTGTGTTATGTTTCTGGAGTGTGTAAGGGTGTGTGATGTTGTGTGTGTGTGTGCACGTGTGTGTAAGGGGCGATACAGCCTGTCTGTGTGACAGGAACGGGGCTGCTGAGCATGGACTGAATCTGCTGGTTTGTGACGCACACAGGGTGTCCACAGGGCTGGGTGTCTTGCTGCTGCATGTAAGCAGATCAGAGAATGGTGCGCCTGCCTGCCTCTCTGTGGCTCCTCTCCCCGACTCCCTGGGCTCTCCTCTGCTTGTTGCTGTGTTTGCGCAGCACTGGGCTCTAGAGAGCTCTGCCTGCTGGCCTCACCTGTTTCCACCAGGTGTTCATTGTGGATCAGACGAACCTGCAGCCAGGAGAGGGGACTTCTTATCTGTATAGATAAGTTGATGCTTAGCCTCAGGTATATAAATCCCCGAGTCCCTGTCCTGGTCCCTGTAACTCATTTCCTGATGTGCTGGGGACCTGGGATGGTCCTTTCCCCTCCCAGGATCTGCTGTGATCCTGTAGGGAGCCCTTTCTCTGTGTCCTCTCCTGTCCCTCCCTGGAGCTGCTCTCCCCTGAGTGAGGGTGGAGTGTGTCACCAATCCTTCGTCATGGTCTGCAGGGTTTCTTTGGACAAATCCGCTGATCTCCTTATGGGAGTCCTCTTGGGTGACAGAACTTTTTCTTCTCTTTACACCTTTAGAATTCTTTGCCTTTGCATTTGGATAGTTAACTCTATGAATCATAGAAAAGGTTGCTTTGGATTGAAATTTTGAGGTGACTTATTAGCTTCTTGAGCCTAGATGTCCAGACCTTTCCCTAGGTTTGGAAACTCTCAGCCTGTGTTTTCTCCTTTCTGTTTTAATCATTTACTTCTGGCTGTGCTGGGTCTCCTTGCTGCACGTGGGCTTTCTCTGGCTGTGGTGAGCAGGGGCTGTTCCTCGCTGCGGTGCACAGGCTTCTCACTGCAGGGGCTTCTCTTGCTGTGGACCACAGGCTCTGGGTGCACAGGTTTCAGCAGCTGTGGCACCCTGGCTTAGCTGCTCTATGGTATGTGGACTCTTCCTGGACCAGGGATTGAGCTGATGTCCCCTGCACTGGCAGGTGGACTCTTATCTACTGCACCACCAGGAAGTCCTCAGCCCTTAATTCTTTTCTCCCTCACTTCTCCTGCCCTGACTCCATTGCAGACCTTGTTCCTCTTTATGGTGTCCAGAGTTCCCCCTGGCTTTCTATATTCCTTTCATTCTCTTTTTGCTTCTTTTTGGACACTTTCAGCTGATCTTTCTTCTAACTCATTGATTCTTTTTTCTTTTTCTTTCCCTCAGTCAAGTCTGTTGTTGAATCTCTGTATTGAATTTTTCAGTTTATTCATTATGTTGTGTGGATGCTAAGTCGCCTCAGTCATGTCTGAGTCTTTGTGACCCTATGGACTGTAGCCCACCAGGCTCTTCTGTCCATGGGATTCTTCAGGCAAGAACACTGGAGTGGGCTGCCATGCCCTCCTCCAGGGGATCTTCTGGACCCAGGGACTGAACCCGAGTCTCTTACATCTCGTGCATTGGCAGGCGGCTTCTTTATCACTAGCGTCACCTGGGAAGACCATTCATTTATTATTCAGTTCAAAATTTCTGGTTAGTTCCTTCTAAAAAAATATTTTATATATCTTTATTGTTCTTATTTTATTTGCATTGTTTTATTGGTATAATTAAATATTTGAGTTATCTTATAACTCTCTGATCATCTTTTGAAGTACTATTTTGAATTCCTGGATCTCCATAACTTTGAGTCGGTTACAGGAGGTTTACTGTATTCCTTTGGTGGGATTTTGTTTCCCTGATTCTTCTTGATGTCTTATTCTCTTGTGGATGTCTGCACATTTAAAAAAGTAGTCACCTGTACCAGAATCTATATTATGATTTCAGTAGGGAAAGCCTCTCACCTCTGGGTAGGGGAACACTGGAATGTACTGCAGGGTGCCAAGTGCAGAGGCATAAGGTGGCACTGGGTGGGGGAGGGCATGAGATCCATTTGGCTCAGGCTGCTGGCATTCTCAGCACTGACAACTGTGTGGTGTTTGGCAAGTGTTGCAGGGGGCCTGCTGTCACAGGAATGGTAGTGAGTGTTCTCAGCAGTGCCTCTGGTCCCAGAGCCTAGGGAGCATGGCCAGCAGTGGTGGTGGCCAGAGCCAATGGTGTGCACACATTTGGCTTTGGGGGCCTGTTGCAGGTGCCTCTGTTGGGGGAGATGATGGTTTCAGGTGCTCAGGTTGTGGGAAGGCCTAGGAAGGCAGCAAAGACTGAGAGCAACAATGGTTCATTGCTCAAACTCATGTTCATTGAGTTGGTGATGCTGTCTAACATCTGATCCTGTGCTGCTCTTCTCCTTGTCCTTCAGTCTTTCCCAGCATCAGGGTCTTTTCCAAAGAGTCAGCCCTTTGCACCAGGTGGCCAAAGTATTGGAGCTTCAGCCTCAGCATCCATCCTTTCAATGAATATTCAGGGTTGATTTCCTCTAGGATTGACTGGTTTGATCTCCTTGCTGTCCAAAGAACGCCCAAGAGTCTTCTCTAGCACCACAGTTCAAAAGCATCCATTCTTTGGTGCTCAGCTTTATTTACAGTCCAACTCTCACATCCATACAGGACTTCTGGAAACCATCATCTCTGCTTGTTATTAATTCGTCCAGGGGTAAAATCTGCTGTCTCTGTCTGCAGAGCAGGTCACTGTGAACTGTGGCTTCTCCTGCCATGTGGTTGCTGTTGGTCCTTTGCTCTTCTTTCTTATGCCTAGCCATCTCTGTAAGACTGGCTCAGCTTTGCAGGTCTGCGTGAAGTGAACCTGAAGCAGGACTTTCATATGGTTCCCCCAAAGCCTAGGGACACTGGTTACTCAGCCTGCTCTTACCCTCCTGGTGAGGGAAACTCTGAGTGATGCTGGTTTGAAGGATGGAATGATGCCACCAAAATGACAGTGTCTTGGCATGGTCAAACTTCTTAGGGTACTCCAGATCTTTCTGGAGCTGTTTTTATTACAGATCACTGTTCACCTTTTGGTCTTTTTCTAAGAGGATGGAGGCTGCTGTCTCCTACATCAGCAGTTTGGTAATGGCATGTTTGAGGTCTTTATTCCTTGAGAGAATGGTATTGAGTGTAGAATTTTAGATTGGCAGGTTTTTTTTTTCTTTTTGGCAAATCTAAAGTTTCAGTGTACTCCACCCTGGCATCTCTTTTTGTTCTTGGGGATTTAGATGTTAGTATAGGTATTTCCCAATTTTATATGCCTAGTCTTTATCTCAGTGTTTTTCTTTTTGTCATTTTTCTGCTGTTATTGTCCATTTTAGTAAAAGTAAGCTAGGTATCTTATAGTAAAAAACAACAAACAAACAAACAAACAAAATTATCCTTGTATGACAAGTTCTGTTCACTTTGGCAGGACTTCTGTTATCATAATTCTTCAAGCACTCAGGTTGTTGAATGCTCCACAATTTCATTATGCTACCACTGCAACACAAGGTTCAGTATTTGCTGTGGTAGAAAAATATATTGGTTCTTAAATGTTTCTGTGTGGAACTGACATCATTTGTTCTTGACTTCATTGAATGATCCAGATCACAGGGTTATGCTTAACTTCACACAGGCAAGGAAGTATTACTATTTCCACATGTTCATCAAGTGTTGCTGAACACTAGTAATGTCTCCATCTATGATGTTCCTACAAATGAACTCCTTTCTATATGCAGAAACCAGAGTTGTCTAACCTAATGGCTAAAGTGACTTCTGATCACTTTTGTCAAATTCCATCTGTTAGATGCGTGTTACTAGGTACATTCGAGTATGGATTACACAAGGACATGAACAGCAGATGGCAGGAATAGCCAGGACATTTTAGAGCCTGTTTCCACAGCCCTCTGTTTCTAAGCTGGTTGAGATGCTCCCTTTGGACAAGGAAGTAGATGGAGGATTTCTCCCTGGATCCCAGGCCATGAGCTGTAACTGAGATGGAGAAGCTGGGCCTTAGTAACCTTGGACACATCTACAGGGAGGGCAGCATCCAGAGTATCTGAAGACTTGTCCTTGGTGGTGTTCCTGGAGCTGGTTCTACAGGCTCGTGAGAAACACCTGGTGCCTCCTTCCTGCTCCAAGTTCAGTGATGGCACACTGGGAGCCTAGAGTTGGCCACAGGGGCAGTATTTATACCACAGAAGCCAACCAATACTATATACCATGTACTTTTTTTTGCTCCTCAGAGAGCTAATATTTTAAATAGTTATATCACTGCAAGTCTCCTAAAATCTTTTCTATGTCTTGTGTTTGTGTCTTTTTTGCAGCTCTGGAGCTGAGGTTGAAGGATGGAGCCCACCGCTGTGAGGGGAGAGTGGAAGTGAAGCACCAAGGAGAATGGGGCACGGTGGATGATCACAACTGGAGCTTGGAGGATGCATCTGTAGTGTGCAGACAGCTGGGGTGTGGAGCTGCCATTGGTTTTCCTGGAGGGGCTTATTTTGGACCAGGACTTGGCCCCATTTGGCTTTTGTATACTTCATATAAAGGGGTGGAGTCAACTCTCAGTGCCTATAGGCATTCTAATATTAAAGACCATCGTAATGATAGCTATTCCCATGACTGGGATGCTGGAGTAGTCTGCTCAGGTAAGTTCTGTCTGGTCTGTGTGGGGATCTCTAGCAGGAAAAGCCTCTGTCTTATCACCAGAGTGACTTGAGATTATGGATAGAGCCCTTAGCCTTTAGAACATGCTTGGGTGAAGGGTCATTGTGATGTGTCACAGGAGGCAGAGGGGAGGTCAAAAGTTTCATACAGATTCAGCTTCTAGGTTTGACCTCTGTGACACAGTCTCAGCATGGTAATTTTTCTGTTTTCTTTGACATAATGGTCAGTAGGGTGTGGCTACACGGTGGGGGCAGGGGTCGTAGAAGAGTTGTGGGCAACAAGGTTTATCCATCGTAATGATAGCTATTCCCATGACTGGGATGCTGGAGTAGTCTGCTCAGGTAAGTCCTGTCTGGTCTGTGAGGGGGATCTCTAGCAGGAAAAGCCTATGTCTTATCACAGGAATAACTCAAGATTATGGATACAGCCTTTGGAACATGCTTGGGTGAAGGGTCTTTGTGATGTGCCACAGGAGGCAGAGGTGAAGTCAAAAGTTTCATACAGATTCAGCTTCTGGATTCAGCCTCTGTGACGTAGTCTCATCATGGTGATTGTTCTGCTTTCTTTGATGTAATGGTCACTAGGGTGTGGCTACACGGTGGGGGCAGGTGTCGTAGAAGAGTTATGGGCAACAAGGTTTATCATACTCATAGGGTCTAAAAATCAGAGTCACACACTCCTTCATGTTAGTATGTGGAGGATGTGCCAATAGACAGGCTCAACCAAGCAATGGTGACCCCGAATGGCAGGTGAAGACCCATGGACAAGTGACCATACCGGGGGTCAGGGTGCAGTTACACAAGGAAAAGTTGTGAAGGGATTTCACTGGTGCATTTAAATGTCTTTAGATCACAGTCAGAGGAAGCCAGAAGAAGGACGCATGGCAGGAACAGTCTCGTCACACTGGTGCACCTGATCAGGAGAGTGGGGAGCTCACATTGCAGGGATGTTGAGGGAGCAGAAAATGCAGCCTTGAAGTTTACAACACAGTAGCTGAAGCATATCACGTATATGAGGTAGTGAAACTAAGAGGAGCTGAGTGACTCCTAAGAAGTGTTCAGTGCTGTCTAAGTGTGTCAGGTATGACCTAAATCAAATCCCTTATGATTATACAGTGGAAGTTAGAAATAGACTCAAGGGACTAGTCTGATAGACAGAGTGCCTGATGAACTGTGGATGGAGGTTTGTGACGTTGTACAAGAAACAGGGATCAAGACCATCCCCATGGAAAAGAAATGCAAAATGGCTATCTGGGGAGGCCTTACAAATAGCTGTGAAAAGAGAAGCGAAAAGCAAAGGAGAAAAAGAAAGATATGAGCATCTGAATCAAAATTCCAAAGAAGCAGGGGGAGATAAGAAAGCCTTCCTCAGAGATGAATGCAAAGAAATAGAAGAAAACAACAGAATGGGAAGGACTGGAGCTCTCTTCAAGAAAATTAGAGATACCAAGGAAACATTTCATGCGAGGATAGGCTCAATATAGGACAGGAATGGTATGGACCTAACAGAAGCAGAAGATATTAAGAAGAGGTGGCAAGAAGGCACTGAAGAACTGTACAAAAAAGATTTTCACGACCAAGATAATCACGATGATGTGATCACTCACCTAGAACCAGACTTTGTGGAATGTGAAGTGAAGTTGGCCTTAGAAAACATCACTACAAACAAAGCTAGTGGAGGTGATGGAATTCCAGTCGAGCTATTTCAAATCCTGAAAGATGATGCTGTGAAAGTGCTACACTCAATATGCCAGCAAATTTGGACAACTCAGCAGTGGCCACAGGACTGAAAAAGGTCAGTTTTCATTCCAGTTCCCAAGAAAGCCAATGCCAAAGAATGCTCAAACTACCGCACAATTGCAGTCATCTCACATGCTAGTAAAGTCATGCTCAAAATTCTCCAAGCCAGGCTTCAGCAATACATGAACCGTGAACTTCCTGCTGTTCCAGCTGGTTTTAGAAAAGGCAGAGGAATCAGAGATCAAATTGCCAACATCCACTGGATCATGAAAATGCAAGAGAGTTCCAGAAAAACTTCTATATCTGCTTTATTGACTATGCCAAAGCCTTTGACTGTGTGGATCACAATAAACTGTGGAAAATTCTGCAAGAGATGGGAATGCCAGACCACCTTACCTGACTCTTGAGAAACCTGTATGAAGGTCAGGAAGCAACAGTTAGTACTGGGCATGGAAAACAGTCTGGTTCCAAATAGGAAAAGGAGTACATCAAGGCTGTATATTGTCACCCTGCTTATTTAACTTATATGCAGAGTACATCATGAATAACACTGGGCTGGAATCAAGATTGCCGGGAGAAATATCAATAACCACAGATATGCAGATGACACCACCATTATGGCAGAAAGTGAAGAAGAACTAAAAAGCCTCTTGATGAAGGTGAAAGAGGAGAGTGAAAAAGCTGGCTTAAAGCTCAACATTCAGAAAACGAAGATCATGGCATCCGGTCCCAACACTTCATGGGCAATAGATGGGGAAACAGTGAAAACAGTGTCAGACTTTATTTTTTTGGCTCCAAAATCACTGCAGATGTTGACTGCAGCCATGAAATTAAAAGATGCTTACTCCTTGAAAGAAAAGTTATGACAAACTTAGACAGCATATTAAAAACCAGAGACATTACTTTGCCAACAAAGGTCCATCTAGTCAAGGCTATGGTTTTTCCAGTAGTCATGTATGGATGTGAGAGTTGGACTGTGAAGAAAGCTGAGCATCAAAGAATTGATGCTTTTGAACTGTGGTGTTGGAGAAGACTCTTGAGAGTCCCTTGCACTGCAAGAAGATCCAACCAGTCCATTCTAAATAAGATCAGCCCTGGGATTTCTTTGGAAGGAATGATGCTAAAGCTGAAACTCTAGTACTTCGGCCACCTCATGCGAAGAGTTGACTCACTGGAAAAGACTGTGATGCTGGGAGAGATTAGGGACAGGAGGAGAAGGAGACAACAGAGGATGAGATGGCTGGATGGCATTGCTGACTCGATGGACGTGAGTTTGAGTGAACCCCAGGAGTTGGTGGTGGACAGGGAGGACTGGTGTGCTGCAGTTCATGGGGTCACAAAGAGCCAGACACGATAGAGCGGCTGAACTGAACTGAAGTGTGTTTGACCTGTGCCAAGGTGAATGCAGTAAAGACAGCAGTGAAGTGGTGTGAGTGGGTAATCACAGTATTTGGCAGGGGCTTCTAGTTGTTATCACAATTGCAGGTTGAATATCCAGGATATTAATCCCATCAGAGGAGCTGGGCTGGAGGAAGATATTTTCAGTTATCACAGTGAATTCCCTAAGGTAATTGGCTGGGCTTAGGGGGAGTAACATCCTATCTGATGAGATGGTGGGACAGTGGAGCCCTGAGGTCATCTGCAGGAGACCATTAACACCACAGCCAATCAGCTATTGGGTGTTATGTCCAGGAAGATCTTTGGAAAAGTGATGTTTTCTAATCTCACCTTCAGCATATTTAATGATTCTAGTTGAGGCCCTTAAGGAAGCAATTCTTTTCCGTTTTAAAAAGTACTTTTATTGAGGTATGACTGACATACAAGACTGCTTGATAAGTATGCATTTGTGAAACTGTTACATCACTTATGTCATAAATCTCTTCATCTCTTCAAAACGTTTCCTTCCATTCTCTTTATCATTCCTATTAAAAATAATTATTTTCAAGGTGCATTTGAATTTTAGTTAGAAGCTTTTGCTTTAAACAAACCTGTGTTCTGGCATCTCAAGTAAACTTCCTCATTGTCACAATGTCCTTATCATGGTTCCAACTGCAGATAAATTTGTGGAAACACTACAGGTGTCTCTACCATATTTTGATAAATCAGCATCTGAATTAAAATGGAGTGTGTGATGTTGGAACTTTGTGTGAAATTAGAAGTCCCAATGTTACCATCCTAAGAATACTGAGGTCTTGATATTAATTCTAGTTAAGACACACTTAAAAGTAGAGACTTGGAGAGTGCCTGATATTTAAACCCTGATTGTGGTTTGTACTCCCTGACTACCATTGCTCTAACCTAGGCTCTCACATTTTTACGAATGGCTCCAGGTTCCTTCTGCTTCTCTTTCTGTCACTAGTTTCCTCCCCTGTTCTGTCTTTTCTGAATTTTCAGACATGTTTTAATGATGCAAAGATAACTCAAAGTGGTGGTGATGTTGCAAAATAATATTAGAATAGCATGTCTTTTCATTATCTTAATCAAAATTGAACACTTAGGAGTCAGGTATGGAAGAGAAATTTCAGCCTCCGTAGTGGATTGTTGAAAGTGAGGTACCACGTTTAGGAGAAATCTAGAGTAGAAACAATGACCCAAGAAGAATGTAGAGAAGCTTGTTTGAGATAAGGAAGAGATTTCAATGAGGGGCTATACAAATTGAGAAGGACTGTGGTGCAAGTGTGCTAAGTTGCTTCAGTCCTGTCCTTTTTGCAGCCCCATCGACTGTAACCCAGCAGGGTCCTCTGTCCATTGATTTTGCAGCCAAGAATACTGGGTTGCCATTTCTTTCTGCAGGGATCTTCCTCACCCAAGGGTCAAACCTGGGACTCATACATTGCAGACAGAGTCTTGATTATTGTCCTAACCACCTGGGACTACAGTACTGAAGTGCAAAATGGTGAGGGGATGAAAATACAAGGGTTGGAGGAGGGGAGTTCAAGGAGACCAAGATCCAGGTCAACTCACATTCACAGCGTAGCCTCTGTGTTACACTTCCCTCCTGCCTTCTTTCCTTCCCTCCTCATTTCCTTTATTTTGCTGAGGGAGTCATTTCTGAACTCTGTAGAAGTGCTAGCATTTGGAGGTTAAAGTTTTCTTCATGGATTCTGTTTATTTAACAAATATAAGATTACTCATATTTCTCTCTTTTTTTGTATCAGATTTTGGTAAGTTGTATTTCACAAGTAATTTGTCTTCAAGGACTTGGTTCATTTTATAAAAAGTTTTTCAAATTAGAATAACTCTGTTTCATATCTCATATCTTTAGATGTTGGCAAGATCTAAGTAGCACTGGTTCATATCTTGTATCTTTAGATGCTGGGAAGATCTATAATGATATTCCTCCTTTTGTTACTGGTTTTGTTAATGTGTGTTCCCTCTTTTTTTCTTATTGGTTTTGCTAAAAGATTATCAGTGTTAATGTTGTTTTTAAGAGAATCACTAATGGACTCCATTGATTTTCTTGATTGTGTATTTGCTTTCTACTTAATTGATTTCTATGCTCAGTTTTCATTCCTCTTTTTCAGTTATGGTTTTCCCTGATAGCTCAGTTTGTAAAGAGTCTGCCTGCAATGCAGGAGACCCTCGTTTGATTTCTGGGTTGGAAAGACCCCCTGGGTGCAAAGAAGTGATAGTTTTACCCACTCCAGTATTCTTGGGCTTCCTTTGGGGTTCAGCTGATAAAGAATCCACCTGCAGTGTAGGAGACTTGTGTTCAATCCCTGGGTTGGGAAGATCTCCTGGAGAAGAGAAAAGCTACCCACTCCAGTATTCTTGCCTGGAGAATCCAAGGACTGTATAGACCATGGGGTCACAAAGAGTCAGACATGACTGAGCAACTTTCACTTTTCAGTTATGACTCTTGTTGCTTTTGTAGATTCTTGAGGTGGAGTCTTGGATCATTTCCTTCTGTTTCTATTTTTATTCTAATGTAGGCATCATGGAAACCTCAAGGTTCTACATTTTCTTCTAAGCATCATTTCTTTTTAACCCACCAATTTTGATAGTATATAATTTCTTTTGTATTTTATTACCATAAAATATTTCTGTTTCTCTGAATGTATTCTTTGTCTTACACTCTGATTTTGTATGATATTAATATAGATACTATATACAGCCTACTCTGATTTGTCTTTGCATGGTACATGATTTTTTACCTCTTTAATATGTTTCTGTGTTTATATTTAAGCATATATATATTTATAGACAGTATATTGTTTTGTCTTATTTTATCTGGTCTGATCATCTTGTTTTTTATTTGGAGTACTTAAATTATTTACATTTAATGTAGTTGTTGATATAATTGGAATTAAGTATACTTGCCTACTATTTGTTATATCTTTTTTTGTTCCTATTTTAATCTTTGAGTTTATTTTATTATTTTATTTTAAATACCCTATTGGTTTATTAATGTATCAGATTTTTAGGAGATAATAATGTTGAATTATTTTTTCATTTTTAAAGTAATTTTTATTTATTTTTTGCTGGCTGGGTCTTCACTGCTGCATGGGCTTTTCTCTAGTTGTGGGATCAGAGGCTGCTCTCTAGATGCAGGCATGAGGTTCTCATTGTGGTGGCCTCTCTTGCTGTGGAGCACAGGCTCCATGGGGCTCAAGCCTCAGTAGTCGTGGCTCCAGGGCTCTAGAGTACAGGCTCAGTAGTTGCGGGGCACACGGGCATAGGTGCTCCATGCTATGTGGGATTTTCCTAGACCAGGGGTCGATTTTCCTAGACCAATGTTTCTTCTGCATTGTCAGGTGGAGTCTTCAGCCCCCGAACCACCTGGGAAGCACAATGTTGAATTATTAATCTTCAATTACATTTTACTTTGAGATGATATAATGTCACAACATGCAATGTCAGTCACTATAGTTTGTGTCCACGTTCCTGTTCTCGTCTTTGGTGCTATCATTGTCATACATTCTACTCATGAATTTATTATGAATCTTATAGTTTGCTGCTAATATTTTTGCCTTAAATCTTCTAATAGAGAATCAACATTTAGCACAGTCTCTATTGCTTTGAGAGGATCCATGTTTTCATCTGCTGTCATCTCCCTTGAGCTTGAAGAACTTCCTGAGGCAGTTTTGTGTAGTGTGTGTCTGGCGGCCTCCGATTCTATCATCTCTCATTTACCTGAAATCATTTTAATTTTCATTCAGTTTTGAAAAGTATTTTCTTGGGTGATTCAATTCTAGGTTAACAAATGCCCAACCCCAATACTTTACATATGTTTTTACACTGTCATCTGACTTTCATTGCCTCCAGCAAAAAGTCAGTAAGTAATACTCATCCTTTTGTTCCCTGTATATAATGTGTCAAACTTCCTTGGCTGCTCTTAACATATTTTTGTTTTGTTTATTGAATTTCAGTAATTACATTGTCAAGTTTTCTGAGAATGGTTTCACTATCTTGTCTGGGGTTTGTTTAGCTTTTGGATCAGTGGGTTTACAGTTTTCAATAAATCTGGGAAATTTTTTATCTTTTCTTAATATTTTCTATACATCCTTTATTCTGAATCTCCAAATACACATATTTTATATATTTTTATATTATCCTACATGCCATTGTGTTTCCATTCATATTTTCCTGCCTTTTTACTCTCTTTGGTTTAATTTCGATAGTCTCTACTGCTGTGTTTTACTTCCCAATTCTTTTATTCTGCAATGTCTAGTCTCTTGTGTAATTAATCCAAATAATTATTCTTTCCAATGCTATATTTTTCAGTTTCAGAAGTGTCATTTGTTTATTTTCCCTAGTTTTTCTTATTTTTATTATTCATTAAGCATATTGATATTAGGGGTTTAAGGAGCTCTTCCGTCAGTTCAATCATTTCTGTAATTTCTGAAGCTGCTTTAAATGATTGTTATTTAAAAATGTGTTATGGGTTACATTTTTCGCCTTTGGATATTCTAATAATTTTTTGGTTGGATGTTGGGCATCACTAAGCAGTCCTATACCAGTAAGTACCTTAGAAATAAATAATCAGAACACACCCAGAAATCAGGGAGTTGTACTTGATGAATTAAATAAAGTTTTTTCATTGGGTTATCTTCATTCAGTTCAAAATGTGTTCCTTTGATGACCAAATGATGAACTTTCATTTTGGTTTTCCTTCTTTAGTTTCAAAACTTCCTTGAACTCACCTTGCCTGCCATATGCCCCACCTACACCCTACTTCTTGAGCAGTAGCTACTCTTTCTGATTTTCTTTTCCATCCATCTGTATCTTTTAAAATGGTGTTTGCTTGTCTGAAGTGGGAGAAATGAGAAAGAATAACGACTTAGATAGTAGATGGGAGAAGAGGGTGATGTAGTATGCTAACAACCTATTCAACGAGTCTTTCCCACAAATATTTGCATATTGTATCCATATTGAGGCTTTTTCATCTTGGAACTCTTCAAATTGTGGCTTGTTTGCTCACTTCCTCTTCTTCCTCCTTCTTTTAGAATTGTAAACATTCAACATGCCATCTTCTTTTAGAGTTATAAAACATTCATGAAATAAAGATAATATGATCAATAGAAAGTCGTTCTGTGCTTCTGGCCTGGAAGAATTAATATTGTTAATATGCCTATACTTGTAAAGTGATCTACAGTTTTAATGCAAGTCCTATCTAAATCCTAAAGACATTCTTTATAGAAATAGAGAAAACAATCTTAAAATATGAGCATGTGGTTTAATTTTTATATATTCATGATTTCTTGTTTTCTTATCATTATTGAATTTTAGTTCCATTCCATTATGGTCATGTAAGATACTTGGGATTATTTTAATGTTTTTGAATTTGTTAAGACTTATTTGTAACCTAGCTTGGAGAATATTCCATGTGCGCTTGAGAAGAATGCATATTTTTCTGTGGTTAGAATTAGTACAATGATAGCATTAAAATCAGTTATTATCAGCCCTTAGCATTTTCTATGAGTCCTATTTCAGAAAAAAAAGAAACCTTTAATAGGAGACGACCCGGAAACTGAGCTGTCTGGTAAACTCCAACTGAGAACACACTCTCTCCCAGGTTCTTTGACAAATCCTAGGATTTCAAGAGAGATGGCTGAGACTCTCTATGACTTAACTCATTTTCTTTCCCACTGAGGTCACTGAAGAAATTCATGGAATTTTTTGGCATCAAAAAGTATCAGAAAGACAAGATGTGATGACATAAATGTGAATTAATGGTAGTGTCCATATTTCTTCTCTGGAGATATCACTCGTCTACAGGTTGGCATGCCCTCATGGATCCAGCCTCAGGACTTCCCCTAACCTAAGTCACCAGAGGATTAGCTCCTGAGAGCTAAGACTGGTCAGAATATTAGCCCCACAAATCCCATGAAAGCTTTCTAAGCTTGTCTGGATACTAGGTCTCTCATCTCATAGCCCACATCCCTCTGGGTGGCTTCTGTTCAACGTATCTCTGTGTTCAAGTGCCTGCATATTATATATTATCCTTGGATCTGTAGGTCCTAAGCTGCTAAGTGGAAATTCACTTCTCCAACCAATGCTAAAAGATATGTTTCCAGTATTCAGCCATTCCAATGATCTGAATTGGGCTCTGTAGTGTCTAGGCTCCTAGACCTAGGAATTCAGATTTCTAACCAGTCTCAAAGTGTCTGTTCTTGAGATTCAGCCATTCCAAACTGATCTTGTAATCCTCCCAGATTTCTCTTCAGAAACCTGCTCATGAAAATTCAATTAGGACATTAACTGTCAAAGACTCTCTGCATGCTCCACTTCTAAAAAAAAAGAAAACCTTTCATACCACGGCCTGTAATGTGCAGTTTCAAGTCAGCACCATCAACACTCACGAGTTTTGCTGTTTCCTCTTAGGATTTGTGCGTCTGACTGGAGGGGATGGACCCTGCTCAGGGCGAGTAGAAGTGCATTCTGGAGAAGCCTGGACCCCAGTGTCTGATGGGAACTTCACACGCCCCACTGCCCAGGTCATCTGTGCAGAGCTAGGGTGTGGCAAGGCTGTGTCTGTCCAGGGACATGAGCTCTTCAGAGAGTCCAGTGCCCGGGTCTGGGCTGAAGAGTTCAGGTGTGAGGGGGAGGAGCCTGAGCTCAGGGTCTGCCCCAGAGTGCCCTGTCCAGGGGGCACGTGTCACCACAGTGGAGCTGCTCAGGTTGTCTGTTCAGGTGAGATGCGGGTCAGGCCTTTCACCTCTGTGAACACCCTGCTCAGGTGAGAAAGTCATGTGATTTTTCTGAAGCTCTGTCTTCTTCTACCAGCATACTCAGAAGTCCGGCTCAGGACAAACGGCTCCTCTCAGTGTGAGGGGCAGGTGGAGATGAACATTTCTGGACGATGGAGAGCGCTCTGTGCCTCCCACTGGAGTCTGGCCAATGCCAATGTCGTCTGTCGTCAGCTCGGCTGTGGAGTCGCCATCTGCACCCCCAGAGGACCACCCTTGGTAGAAGTTGGCGATCAGATCTCAACAGCCCGATTTCACTGCTCGGGGGCTGAGTCCTTCCTGTGGAGTTGTCCTGTGACTGCCCTGGGTGGTCCTGACTGTTCCCATGGCAACACGGCCTCTGTGATCTGCTCAGGTAAGAGAGGGAAGGGCTACTGGTACTTAGGATGCTCCTGGAGTGAAATGTCCCCAGTAGCAGAGAGGGAGGGAAAATGGAGTTCAAAGTCAGATATTTTGTGGTGAAATATGGATCTTCTCATTGTTCCTTCATTTTTCAGGCCATGGCAAGAAGTGTGAAGGGGAATAATGTATTTATAAGCTACATTGTTGCTTACATATAATCATAGAAAACAATGTAGGAGCAGTAAGTATAGACCTCAGTATGAACCCCAACCCAGAGCAGCAAAGAGAATGTCCCCAGCACCACAGTCACTGTCGTCCCCAGTATCTGTGTCCTCCCTCCTCTAAAGGGAAAATCACCTAGCTAACTTCTGCTAACATAGTGTTTTATCAATGTTTGAACTTTCTATAAAAGGATGCCATATGTTGCATCTTTTGTATCTATTTTTAGCCTCAAAATTATGTTTGGGATTCACACACGATGTTTATTGTAGCACCTTACTTTTTTTTTATGACTTCAGAGTATCAGTACAGGACCATGTACTGATCCATTAGACGGACAGTAGATATCTGAGCTGTTTCCAGTTCTTGACTATTACAAATATGACGCGACAACTTACCATGACAGTGTCTTTGGATGCAAATATGTGTTACTTATTTTCCACGTTTAACACTTGGTCTTTTATTTTCATATTCTTAATCAAATGGTGTCCTTTGATGAACTCATTTCTTAATCTTATGGAAACATAACTTATCAACTTTTTTCTGTATATTTAATGCTTCTTATATAATTTAAAAAAGAATTTTGTCTACTTAAAGATCTCAAAAACATTCTCTAAGAGTATCTTATGGAAATTTTATCATTTTACTCTTGCATGTTACTGTGTATTCCTTCTGGGATTGACATCTGTGTAAGATAAGGGTCAGGTTTCATATGGACATCCAACTGACTCAGAATCTTTTTCTGAAAAGACTCTTCCCCACTGCAGTGTTGCCTTCATCATAAGCAGAAGGGCAAGTATGTCTGTCTTACTTGAGACTCTCTATTCTGTTCCATGTTATCATTTGTCTATCCTTGCACTAATACTGCATTTTCTTATGATAACTTCATAGTTGTTGTTCAATTGCTAAGTCATGTCTGACTCTTTGTGACCCCGTGGCCTACAGCACACCAGGCTTCCGTGTCCTTCACTATCTCCCTGAGTTTCAAACTTTGTAGTAAGTCTGAACAATTTTAATTTACAAGAGTTACTTTACATTAACTCCTCTAACATCATTGCTTTTCTTACCAACTGTGCTGATCGCTGTTGGTTGCTTGTATTTTGTATGAATTTAGAAATCAGTTTGTCATTTTTCACCAAAAGAAAAGCTTAAGGGTAATTACATTGAGATTAGGTTTAGAAATTTGAGAGGAGACATAGAAATTTGAGGATGATTGACATTGACAATGTTGAGCTCCCCAGATCATTAACATAATACAGCCCTCCATTCAGTTAGATCTTGAATTTCACTCAGAGATTTTGCCCGTCTTCTACTAGGTTTTCCCTAGGTATTTTATTTTTGATGTTATGAGTATTTTTGTGAAAGTGTCCTGGCAATGAATTCTCTTTGACTTGTTTTTATCTTTTAATTTTTTAAATTTTGATGTAATTGAGACTTATAAAAATAATATAAAAGTTCCCTGATGACCTTTACCTGGATTTCTCAATGCTAGTATCAACATTTTTCTTTAATCTCTCTCTCTGTCCTTTCTCTGTTCCCCTTCTGCCTCATTTCTTCCTGAATATGCAAAATCGTTCTGAATTAAGTTGAGGACGTGATGTTCCTTTACCTTTAGGACACTTCTGGGAATTTCCTTACAGAACCAGAGTTCAGTCAAGTCTTTAAATGTCTTCAGCTCCAGGTGACATCTAATTGCAACACTGAAAGACCTAACTGAAAGACTGCCAAACTAAGTCTTTTTCTGATTAATGACCCAAAGTCATAAGCAAAATGAAGTGTATATATTTTTCCTCCAGCTACTAAATTTTGCCTTTTCATAATGATCAAATTGCTAACATCCTTTGGATCACAGAAAAGGCAAGAGAGTTCCAGAAAAACATCTACTTCTGCATTATTAACTACACCAAACCTTTGACTATGTGGATCACAACAAACTGTGGAAAATTCTTCAAGAGATGGGAATACCAGACCATCTTACCTACCTCCTGGGGAATCTGTATGCACGTCAAGAAGCTACAGTTAGAACTGAACATGGAACAACAGACTGTTTCCAAACTGGGAAAGGTGTACATCAAGGCTGTATATTGTCACCCTGCTTATTTAACTTATATGCAGAGTACATCATGTGAAATGATGGGCTGGATGAACCACAAGTTGGAATCAAGACTGCAAAGACAAATATCACAAACCTCAGATATGCTATGATAGTACCCTTAAGGCGGAAAGTGAATAGGAACTGAAGAGTCTCCTGATGAAAGTGAAAGAGAAGAGTGAAATAGTTGGCTTAAAACTCAACATTCAAAAAACAAAGATCATGACATTCAGTCCCATCACTTCATGGCAAATAGATAGGGAAACAGTGACAGACTTTATTTTGAGGGGCTCCAAAATCACTGCAGATTGTGATTGTAGCCATGAAATTAAAAGATGCTCACTCCTTAGAAGAAAAGCTATGACCAACCTAGACAGCTTATTAAAAAGCAGAGACATCAGTTGCCAACAAAGACACATCTAGTCAAAGCTATAGTTTTTCCAGTAGTCATGTATGAATGTGAGAGGTGGACCATAAAGAAGGCTGAGTGCTGAAGAACTGATGTGTTTGAACTGTGGTGCTGAATAAGACTCCTGAGAGTCCCTTGGACTACAAGAAAATTAAACCAGTCAGTCCTAAAGGAAATCCGTCCTGAATATTCATTGGAAGGACTGTTGCTGAAGCTGAAGTTCCAATACTCTGGCCACTTGATGTGAAGAACTGATTCATCTGAAAGGACCCTGATGCTGGGAAAGATTGAAGGAAGGAGGAGAAGGGGGCAACAGAGGATGAGATGTTTGGATGGCATCAGCGACTCAATAGATATGAGTCTGAGCAAATTCCGGGAGTTGGTGATGGACAGCGAAGACTGGTATGCTGCAGTCCATGGGGTCGCAAAGAGTCGGACATAACTGAGTGACTGAACTAAGTTTTCGGGGAAAATCTGCTATACAACAATATCACCAGAATCTGAATTTCTGATTTGAAGAATATCCTCTGATCTTGCCTTTTGATGTTTGTACCTTATGCTGAACTAATGTGTGGCTACACGTATTGTCTAGTTCTTAGTTTCTGGTAACAAGCTTTTGCGCTCTAGAAGTATTTGGTTTTTGTTATTTCTCTACAAAGATACACATTTTGTCAGTGCTTAATTCCACAAGCACTTTAATCATGGCTATTTGAATTCTCTGTCAGGTAACTCTAACAGCTGAAAACCCTGGGAAATTCTTTCTAGTGTCTCCTTTTTCCTTTCCGTTTTTCATGAGATCTATTTTATATGTGTTTGTTTTAAAGATAGGTATTGAAGAAATTGTAGAACTCCTTCAGAAAGAATTTTGTTTTGCTTCTACTTAGGTGTAGATTTGGGCTTCCCTGGTGGCTTAGATGGTAAAACATCAAAGCTGGAGAGGTGGGTTCCATCCCTGGGTTGGGAAGATTCCCTAGAGGAGGGTGTGGCAACCCACTGCATATTCTTGCCTAGAGAATCAGCATGGACTGGGGAGCCTGGAGGGCTACAGTCCATAGGGTTGCAAAGAGTCAGAAAAGTCTGAGTGACTAAGCACAGACAGGGATAGATTTAGTGGTAAGACATCTTACTTAACTCATTCTTACAGCAATACTTGGGTTAAAACAGAAATTGTGGTACTGTCAGAAGCAGAACTCTCCTTGGAGAAGGTGAACACTAAGATTATGATAACTTTACTGCTGGGTCACAACTTTCATCTTAGGCTCCATCACTAGGTCATTATTTTCCTTAACAGTTTCTTGTTATTCAACCCTTCCAGACCTCTGATCATTGCTGTTTCTGCAGGTAATCACATCCAGGTTCTGCCGCAGTGCAACAACTCCATATCTGAACCCGCAGGCTCTACGGTCTCAAAGGAGAGCGCCCCCTACTGCTCAGGTGAGGGTGACACAGTACAGAAAACACTTAACCCCTGGAGTCACTGCCCCATTGTCCCATTTCTCTCTCCTTAGACAACAGAGAGCTCCGCCTGATGGACGGAGGAGGTCTCTGCGCCGGAAGAGTGGAGATCCTTGACCAGGGCTCCTGGGGCACCATCTGTGATGACGGCTGGGACCTGGACGATGCTCATGTGGTGTGCAGGCAGCTGGGCTGTGGAGTAGCTCTCAATGCCACGGGGTCTGCTCACTTTGGGGCAGGATCAGGGCCCATCTGGCTGGATGCCCTGAACTGCACTGGAAACGAGTCCCATGTGTGGAGGTGCCCTTCCCGGGGCTGGGGGCAGCACAACTGCAGCCACAAGCAGGACGCAGGGGTCATCTGCTCAGGTCCGCGCTGCACATTGTCCACAGGCTGGGGGAGGGGTGGGGCCCTGGAGGACGGGGTACTGAGTCCTGAGGGAGAGATGCTGAAAGGACCAGAGAAGGAGGCTTCCTCCCATGGAGGCTGTCTTTCCAGAAGATATGAAGACGAGGTGCTTTCACTGCCTCCTGCAGCAGCTGAGGTTCTGGTCCTTTCTTTTTAGCAGTGTTTCCTGGCAGAGACTTTTCTCACAGGTTTTCTTGAAAGCAGGGCTCTCTCTTCAGTTACATACAAAAAATTTAAACCCACAATACTAGTTTTCATTTGCTTAGGTAACAACATACCAACTAGTGGTTTAAAACAATATGTTTTTACTGCCTTACTTCTGTAGCTTCGATGTCCAGCATGGATCTCACTGGGCTGGGATTAAGGCTTTAGCAGTGCTGCATCACTTTTGCAGTTTTCTTTTCAAGCTTCTAGAAGCTGCCTACATTCTTTGGTTCATAACCCCCTTCATGCATTTTCAGGTCAGCAATGCTGCCTGTCTTCAACCATTATCCAGAGTCACATCTCTCTCTCTAACCAGAGCTAAGAAAAGTATTCTACTTTTAAAGACAATGGGTCTAAGGATATGGCTCGCGTTGTTAATTCAATGTTCTAGCTTAAACTCACTATCCCATGGTCCTTAACTTAATCACATTTGCAAATCCCTCTTGTCAGAGATGGTAACAGATTCACAAGAAGCAGAGATCAGGATGTGAACATTCTGGGGTTAATTATTCCATCTATCTTCTCAGTATCCACATCAGATCCCTTTGACATACTCTTTAAAGATTTTGTCAGGAAGCAGGATTCAGCTTCCCTCCCTACTAACACTCACGAAGTTTGGTCTTCCTCTCAGTTCATATCCACTACACCATTGTGGAAAGACAGACACAAATGGACAAAGTCAGTTAAAAGGGAGGTGATGTCAGTCTTGTCATCTAGTGAATGTCTCTTGAACAAGGTCAGGGATGAATGTTCACCATTTCTAGAAGATAGGAAAACCTAGAACATCCAGCAAAGTTTTCACTGTGTCTTGTCTCCTCATTTTCAACCTTAGAGTTCCTGGCCCTCAGGATGGTGAGCGAGGACCAGCAGTGTGCTGGGTGGCTGGAAGTTTTCTACAACGGGACCTGGGGCAGTGTCTGCCGCAGCCCCATGGAAGATATCACTGTGTCCATGATCTGCAGACAGCTTGGCTGTGGGGACAGTGGAACCCTCAACTCTTCTGTTGGTCTCAGGGAAGGTTCTAGACCCCGGTGGGTGGATGGAATCCGCTGTCGGAAAACTGACACCTCTCTCTGGCAGTGTCCTTCTGACCCTTGGAATTACACTTCCTGCTCTCCCAAGGAGGAAGCCTATATCTCGTGTGCAGGTGACTTACTGTCTGTTTCTGTGTGTCTGTCTCAATCCCTGTAAGATATAGTGAGATTTGATATTTTAAAATCTAAGTGATATTTTAGTAATCTAAGCTTAATTTGGGTCCACAAAAATGACATTAAGTAAAAATGTTAGTCACTCAGCCGTGTCTCACCCTTTGTGACACCGTGGACTGTATAGCCTGCCAGGTTCCTCTGTCCATGGCATTCTCCAGGCAAGAATACTGGAATGGGTTGCCGTTCCCTTCTCCAGGGGATCATCCTGACCCCAGGTATCAAAATCGGTCTTCCACATTGCAGTCAGTTTCTTTACCATTTGAGCCACCAGAGAAACCTAAATGAGGTAAGGATGAAACTAATTTAATTCACGTATTCCAACCCTGATTTTTAAAATTTTTGAGATGTAATTCTTGTAACATTGTACTAGTCCTAAGTGTAAAATATAGTATTTATGTATCTGTACATATTGGTAAATAATCACCACATGTATAGTAATATCCATCACAACATGTAGTTACAATTTTTTTTTTGTTATGATGAAAACTTTAATATGTATTTTCCTACCTACTCTCAAGTATAAAATACAGGGTTAACTGTAGTCACCACGCTGTACATTACATCCTCATGACAGTAATTTTAGACCTGGAGGGTCGTATCTTTTGGCTACCTTCACCCATCCCATTTTGACCACATTGACCCTCTGGAAACCATCAAACTGTTCTTCGCATCTCTGAACTCATTTTTCTGTTTTTGTCTTTTTTCTTATAACTAATCCACATGTAAATAAGATTAAATGGTATTTTTCTTTCTCCATTGATTTAGTTCATTTAGCATAATGCCCTCAAGCTCCATCCAGGTTGCAAACGGCAAGATTTTCTTCTTTTTTATGGCTGGATATATGTACATAACAAATTTTATTTATACTTTTATCCATCAAAAAAAGCTGAATGTTGTTTGGCTATTTTAAATAATTCTGCAATGAACATTGGGTTGCACATATCTTTTTAAGTTAGTGTTTTTATTTTCTTCAGATAAATACCCCAAAGTGAAATTACTAACTCACATGGCAGTTTAATTTTTAGGTTTGAGTTTCTATTGAGGAACCTTAATACTGTTTTCCATGGTGGCTGCACCAATTTATCTTCCCTGCAACTGTGCACAAGCTTTCTCTTCTCGCCGCATTCTCAAAAATTCTCTTTATTTCTTGTCTTTTTGATAAAAACAACTCTATGAGGTGATATCTCACTGTGGTTTTGATTTGCATTTTCCTGATGAGTAGTGATGTTGCATATCTTTTCATGTACCTTTCCATGAACAACTGTATGTTTTCTTGGAAAAAAATGTCTATTCAGGTTCTCTGCCCATTTTTAAATGAGATTGTATTCTTTTGCTATTGAGTTGTATGAGTTCTTTATGTATTCCGCATATTAACCCATATCAGAAATATACTTGCAAATATTTTCTCTGATACTATAAATTGCCTTTCCATTTTTAGAAAAATATTTTTCACCACAATATCTTTGCCCTTTACCAACCTGCATGCCCTGCTAGATCTTAGTTCCCCAAACAGAGATTTAATCTGGGCCATGGCAGTGAAAGCACTGAGTCCTGACCCCTGGACTGCCTGGTGAGTTCCTCATTTTGCTGATAGTTTCCTTTGTTGTGCAGAAGTTTTTTCGTGTTATGTCGTCCCACTTAGTTAGTTTTGCTCTTGTTGCCTTTGCTTTTGGCATCAAATCCAAAAAGCCCCCACCAAAACTGATGTCTATGACTTTTTCTTCCAGGATTTTTATGGCTGCAGGACTTATGATTAAGTCTTTGATCCATTTTGAATTATTTCTGTGAATGGTATAAGAGAGTGGTCCAGTTTTATTTTTTGCATGTATTTGCAGTTTTATTTTTTGCACTTTCCCCAACATCATTTATTGAAGAGACTGTCCTTTCTGCATCGAATATTCCTAGTTCCTCTGTCAAAAATTAATTAGCTGTATGTATTTGGGTTTATTTCTGAGCTCTCTATTCTATTCTGTTGATCTCTGCATCCATTTTTATACCAATACTGTACTGTTTTGCTTAATACAACTTTGAAATATAGTTTAAATCAGGAAACATGGCACCTCTAATATTGTTCTTCTTTCTCAAGATTGCTTTGGCTATTCAGGGTCCTTTGTGGCTCCATACAAATTTTAGATTTGTTTGTTCCATGTCTGTGAAAATTTCCTTTGGAATTTTGATAACAAATTACACTATCTTTCATCAGTGTCTTAGTATTTCAGTGTACAGGACTATCATCTCTTTGGTTAAATTTGTTCCTACTGATTTATCATTTTTCTTTCAGCTGTAAATAGAATTGTTTTCTTATTTTTTCCTTATGGCAATTTGTTATTAGTGTATAGAAATGCAACTGATTTTTGTATATGAAGTTTGTATCTTGTGACTTCACTGACTGTATTAGTTCTAACAGATTTTCGTGGAGGCTTTAGGGTTTTCTATATATAATACCATGAAATTTCCAAATAGCATCAGTTTTGCCTCTTCCTTTCAGATTTGTGTGCCCTTATTTTCTTCCTTGTCTGATTGTTTTGGCTAGGAATACCAAGACTATGTTGAATAAAAGTGGTGATTAAGCATCTTTGTCTTGCATCTGATCTCAGAGAAAAATATTCAGCTTTTTACTGTTGAGTATGAGATTAGCTGTGAGTTCGTCATATGGTCTTTATTATGTTGAGATATAATCCCTCTATATCTACTTTATAGAAGTGTTTAAAATCAGAAATGGATATTAATGTTTTCAAAAGTTTTTCTACATGTACTGAGAAGATATGATTTTCATTTTTATTTTGTTCACTTGGTGTATCCATTGATTAATCTGTGAATATTGAACCATCCTTACATCCTTTGGAACAAATCTCACTTGATCATCATGCATGATCTTTTGAATGCATTATTGAATTATGTTGTTTAATATTTTATTGTGGATTTTTGTCCCTCTGTTTATCAGAGATATTTCTTGTGGTGTCCTTCTCTGGTTTTGATATCAGAACAATGTTGGCGGTGTTCCTTTCTTCTGCTTTTGGAAGATGCTGAGAAGGTTCCACCACTTAATACCATTACACTGGGAGTTGGGATTTCAACAGCAAGTTCTGAATGAAGAAAATAAACGTTGCAGGGTGACAGATATTCAAACCAAAATGCTTATTCCCTGCAACATTTCTCTCTCTCTCTTTCCTACATATGCAAACACACACACCCCATTCAGATATATCATGAATGATAGGCTGGATGTTGCCTGAGAGACTGTGGCGATAGATATTTCACATAGCAGAGAGAATATGGTGACAGATATTTCAAAAACATATATTCACCACTCCTTGCCTCTCTTTCCTCATCTCTTTGTCTTTTCCACTTGAAGGTTAAAGAAGCATAAACTATTGAATCTTTTATTGATGACATTTTTCCTACAGTAAAGCACCAGGAAGTGGGAGGTGGTTGAGTCTCTGACCCTGAAAGTGAGTGACCTCCTTGCAGAGATCTTGCCATCGCTTTCTCAGAGGATCTCTGTGTAGATTGGGCAGGAGGTTTGATAAGATGATGTGGAAAGAATATATTAATTGTGATATTCTTTAACAGGTACATTTTACAGTTATCTATATTTCTTTCAGTATCAGGCTTTTGTGCCTTTTTCTTGGTGTTTTGTTTCTAGTTTCTGTTTCCTCTGATTACTTAGCTTTCTCAGTATATCTATTTGAGTCTATTGCAGACAGTTTTACTTTCAGTTCAGTTTAGTCACTCAGTCACGTCCGACTCCTTGTAACCTCTGAACTGCAGCACACCAGGCCTCCCTGTCCATCACCAACTCCTGGGGTTTACTCAAACTCATGTCCATTGAGTTAGTGATGCCATTCAATCATCTCATCTTCTGTTGTCCCCTTATCCTCCCCCTTTCAATCTTTCCCAACATCAGGGGCTTTACCAATGAGTCATTTCCTCGCATCAGGTGACCAAAGTATTGGAGTTTCAGCTTCAGCCTCAGTATGTTCAATGAATATTCAGGACTGATTTCCTTTAGGATGGACTGGTTTGAACACCTTGAAGTCCAAAGGACTCTCAAGAGCCTTCTCCAACACTACAGCTCAAAAGCATCAATTCTTTGGTGCTGAACTTTCTTTAGTCCAACTCTCACATCATACATGACTACTGGAAAAACCGTAGCCTTGACTAAATGGACTTTTGTTGGCAAAGTAATGTCTCTGCTTTTAAATATGCTGTCTAGGTTGGTCATAACTTTTCTTCTAAGGAGTAAGCATCTTTCAATTTCATGGCTGCAATCACCATCTGCAGTGATTTTCAGTTCAGTTCAGTCGCTCAGTTGTGTCCAACTCTTTGCGACACCATGAATCGCAGCACACCAGGCCTCCCTGTCCATCAGCAACTACTGGAGTTCACTCAGACTCGCATCCATCGAGTCAGTGATGCCATCCAGCCATCTCATCCTCTGTCGTCCCCTTCTCCTCCTGCCCCCAATCCCTCACAGCATCAGAGTCTTTTCCAGTGAGTCAACTCTTCTCATGGGGTGGCCTAAGTACTGGAATTTCAGCTTCAGCATCATTCCCTCCAAAGAAATCCCAGGGCTGATTGCCTTCAGAAAGGACTGGTTGGATCTCCCTGCAGTCCAAGGGACTCTGAAGAGTCTTCTCCAACACCACAGTTCAAAAGCATCAATTCTTAAGCAGTCAGCTTTCTTCACAGTCCAACTCTCACATCCATACATGACCACAGGAAAAAACATAGCCATGACTAGATGGACCTTTGTAGGCAAAGAGGTACCAAGCACCCTCTTCCAGCAACACAAGAGAGGACTCTACACATGGACATCACCAGATGGTCAACACCAAAACCAGACTGATTATATATTCTTTTCAGCTAAAGATGGAGAAGATCTATACGGTCAGCAAAAACAAGACCAGGAGCTGATTGTGGCTCAGATCATGAACTCCCAATTGCTAAATTCAAACGTAAGTTGACGAAAGTAGGGAAAACCACTAGATGATTCCGGTATGACCTAAATCAAATCCCTTACGATTATACAGTGGAAGTGACAAATAGATTTAAGGGACTAGATCTGATACACAGAGTGCCTGATGAACTATGGACAGAGGTTCATGACATTGTACAGGAGACAGGGAGCAAGACCATCCCCAAGAAAAACAAATGCTAAAAAGCAAAATGGCTGTCGAAGAGACCTTACAAATAGTTGTCAAAAGAAGAGAAGCAAAAAACAAAGGATAAAAGAAAAGGTATACCCATTTGAATGCAAATGTTCCAAAGAATATCAAGGAGAGTTTTGCTTTTCCCAGTAGCTATTTGTCTTTTTCTGAAGTCTACTTGGTAAATCTGTATATTCTCTTAAAACATTTCTTCTTACTACAGAAATATTCTCTTGTGTATATGTCATATTGAATAATAGATGAGAATAGATTAGAATCTATTTAACAATTTTCCATTAAAACCCATGGTGAATTCATGCTGATGTATGGCAAAACCAATACAATATTGTAAAGTAATTAGCTACCAATTTTAAAAAATTATATTAAAAAGTTATGTAAGTGAAATTTTAAATATAAATTTATTCTGTGTTTATGGACTAATTTTCTTTAATACATTTTATTTTCATAAACCATTATCATTAATTTGTATTTGATTCACTATTTTATTGATTAGCATTGACTTAAAGAAAATATATTTCTATGAATTTTACTTATCTGCTCATTTATTTAATAAATATTTAACAAACACTTATCATGGTATTGGGCTTCCCTGGTAGCTCAGACGGTAAAGCATCTGCCTACAATGCGGGAGACCCGGGTTCGTTTCCTGAGTCAGGAAGATCCCCTGGAGAAGGAAATGGCAAACCGCTCCAGTACTCTTGCCTGGAAAATCCCATGGACAGAGGAGCCTGATAGGCTGCAGTCCATGGGGTCGCAAAGAGT
>SJYC01126798.1:0-10391 GCA_006408675.1 Madoqua kirkii
ACAAACACTTATCATGGTATTGGGCTTCCCTGGTAGCTCAGACGGTAAAGCATCTGCCTACAATGCGGGAGACCCGGGTTCGTTTCCTGAGTCAGGAAGATCCCCTGGAGAAGGAAATGGCAAACCGCTCCAGTACTCTTGCCTGGAAAATCCCATGGACAGAGGAGCCTGATAGGCTGCAGTCCATGGGGTCGCAAAGAGTCGAACACGACTGAGCGACTTCATTCATTATCATGGTATTTAGAAAATGTTCTCCATCCATACTTGTTGAATGAGTGCATACAGTGTGCAAGCACTGTCCTTATAGAAGAAACACAGAGTAATTAAAGTATGCAAGGTCTTTCCTTCATTCAGGGCTGTGTTAGTGTGTGTGTGTGCCTTTATAGACGGCTGTGGTTATATTGGTTATTGAATGTGGAGAGTGATTAATAAGTAAATATTTATAGGTGTTTCAGATATCTTTCTCTAACTTTAATTTTTTCTCTAGAATATTTTCAAATTTTCTTATTTATTTTTAGGAACTCTATAAACTAACATCATTTACCATTTTTCTTACATTATTTGGAAATATTTCCCCATCTTTTGTGTATGATTTTAGGTTTGTATATGTGTATGGGAGGTTATGTGATCAAATTTATAACATTTTAGTCTTTTGACAATGCCTTTAATGCAATGTTTCAAATGCCATTCTTCATCTCAAAATAACTTTTAATCAAGTTTATTTTCTACAACTGATTTTATAATTCCACTAAATGATATTTAAAACCTTGCTGCATATAAATTTATTTTACTGTGCATGATAGTGTAATATTGTCATCAGTTAGGAATTACATTTAGATATGTGGCATTTTTACTTATAATTTCAAATCAAAATATATTGTTTCATGATCTCATGGATATGACACCAGAAGAATAGGTAAAAATAGAGAAGTGAGAATATCCCAGATGGCTCAGTGGTAAAGAGTTCACCTGCCAGTGGAAGAGACACACAAGACATGGATTCAACCTCTGGGTCAGGAAGAGCCCCTGGAGAAGGAAATGGCAACTCACTCCAGTATTCTTGCGCCTGGGAAATCTCATGGACAGAGGAGCCTGGGAGGCTATACTCCATGGGGTCGCAATGAGTTGGGCACGACTGGACACCAGCATGACAGTAAAAAAAACAACAGTAGAGTGAAAAGGCCCCTTACAGCAAATCATATAAGGGGTTAATTTGCAAAATGTATAAGAATCCTACAGCCCAAGAGCAAAACAAAAGCAGCAACAACAAAGGCTCTAATAAACTGATTTAAAAAACTGGTCAGGGACTAGCCATTTCTCCAAAGAAGACATGTGGATAGCTAACAGATATATGAAAATATACTGACATCTCTAATTATCAGAGAAATGTAAATGAAAACCACAATGAGATGTCATCTTACACTTGTCAAAATGGCTATAATTTTAAAAAAGACAAGTGTTGGCAAGGTTGTGAAGAAACTGGAAATTTTCTGGATATTTATCCACATTAAATGTGTATATTGCATCTCGAAACTGTGACCAAAAAATCTGTATAATTTATAGTGATTTGCCTTTTCATTCTGGTATTGTTAAGTTTTTTCTCTCTGCTCTTGATTATTATTGCTCTGTGTTGATCAATTTTCAGTGAGCCATATTTGAACAGCTTTCCTCTATTATCTTTGCCTTATGCTTACTTTCTTTTTTAGATTAACGTCGTTTTTTTTCTTTATTAATTCCAATCTTATACGTCCTTTAGGCTTTATTTCTCATATCCTAGCTTCTTAAATGAAAGCTCACATTTTTTCATTTTCCATCTTTCCTCTCTTCTAAATCTAGGGTATAAATTTCCCTTAGACACTATTTTAGTTGCATTGGAAGAATTTAGTTACAGAATATCTTTGTTACCATTATTTCACAATATTTTCAAGTTTGAAAGTTATTTCCAGACCCAAAAACTCTTTTGAAGAATATTTCTTAATTTTCTCAGTAGGGATGGCTAAGTATATTTTCTTATTAATACTTAACTTAATTTCACTCTAGTCAAAGTAAATGTTGTATAAATTCAATTCTCTGAAGGTTTTTGTTCTATCATGTGGTCATTGAAACATCTACTTCTGCTTTATTGACTATGCCAAAGCCTTTGAATATGTGGATCACAACAAACTGTGGAAAATTCTTCAAGAGATGAAAATAGCAGACCACCTGACCTACCTCTTGGGAAATCTGTATACAGGTCAGAAAGCAGTAGTTAGAACTGTACATGGAACAACAGACTGGTTCCAAATAGGGAAAGGAGTATGTTAAGGCTGTGTATTGTTACCCTGCTTATTTAACTTATATGCAGAGTACATCATGAGAAATTCTGGGCTGAATGAAGCACAAGCTGGAATCAAGATTGCTGGGAGATATATCAGTAACCTCAGATATGTAGATGACACCACCCCTATGGCAGAAAGTGAAGAACTAAAGAGGCTCTTGATGAAAGTGAAGGAGGAGAGTGAAAAAGCTCAACATTCAGAAAACTAAGATCATGACATCCGGTCTCATCACTTCATGGCAAATAGATGGGGAAACAGTAGAAACAGTGACAGACTTTATTTTGGGGAGCTCCAAAATCACTGCAGATGGTGACTGTAGCCATGAAATTAAAAGATGCTTACTCCTTGGAAGAAAAACTATGAACAATCTAGACAGCATATTAAAAAGCAGAGACATTACTTTGCCAATTTCCAGTAGTCATATATGAATGTGAGAGTTGAATTATAAACAAAGCTGAGCACCACAGAACTGATGCTTTTGAACTGTTGAGAGTCCCTTGGTCAGCAAGGAAATCCAACCAGTCCATTCTAAAGGAAATCAGTCCTGAGTATTCATTGGAAGGACTGACGCTGAAGCTGAAATTCCAATACTTTGGCCATCTGATGTGAAGAACTGACTCATTTGAAAAGACTCTGATGCTGGGAAAGGTTGAAGGTGGGAGGAGAAGGGGACAACAGAGGATGAAATGGTTGGATGGCATGACTGACTCGATGGACATGAGTTTGAGTAAACTCTGGGAGTTGGTGATGGACAGGGAGGCCTGGCATGCTGCAGTCCATGGAGTTGCAGAGTCAGACATGACTGAGTGACTGAGCTGAGCTGAACTGATGATCATTTAAAAATGGAAGTTTCCAGTGAATTAACGATAATGTAAATAACAAATTCTTTCATTGTTGAGTATATTGCTCTATATATGTTATTTAGCCTACTGTGTGGTTTACATCTGCTATATTCTTCATTCTTTTTTTGTATACTTGGTCTGCATGCTATTGCACAATGGATGTTAAAGTCTCCCCATTTTGATTATGATTTTGTCTACTTCTGTTCTTTGTTCTGTCAAGTATTATTTTATATTCAAAGCAATGTTTTGGCATTTTCTTGGATTTCAATATCTATAATATCTTCATTAAGGGTGTCTCCTGTTATAATCATGAAAATATCCTCTTTAACTCAATTAGCTCATCTTGCTTTGAAGTCTACTTTCTGTAACATTTATATAGCTATTTCAGTTTTCTTACGGTTAGGATTCACACAGTATGTACATTTTTTCCATCATTTTACTTTCAGCCTTTCTTTGCCCTCATATATATGCTGAATATCTTCATGGTGGCATTTATATGGATTTTGTAGTTTCATCAAGATGGGCTTTAATTTGAAGTATCTAATCAATTTACTGTAACTGCAATTATTGGTATTGTTGGGCTAGTATCTATCATTTCCTTTTAATTGACCCATGTGTTTTATGTTTTTTCCCTGTCTTTCTTCCCTTCTTTTGTATTAAACATATCTGTTATTATTCCAAATTTTCCTTTGATTTTCAGCAGCCTTACTAGGTGTGGGAGTTTTCATGCCCATCCATCCATTTTTAAAAATTCTCTAGTATCTATCATTTCCTTTTATTGACCCATGTGTTTTATGTTTTTTCCCTGTCTTTCTTCCCTTCTTTTGTATTAAACATATCTGTTATTATTCCAAATTTTCCTTTGATTTTCAGCAGCCTTACTAGGTGTGGGAGTTTTCATGCCCATCCATCCATTTTTAAAAATTCTCAGTTATTATATCTTCAAGTATTACTTCTGCTGCTCTGTCAGCTTCTCTTCTCCTCCTATAACTCCTCCTTCTTCTCATCTCTCATCTCTAGGACTCCTCTAAGTCAGTAATTCTGTGTAGAGTTCTATCTAAAATTCTTCTAAACTTATTAATTCAACTCTCGAGACATTTTATTTTCAGTTAGTAACTGTTCTTTGAACTTTTATAGTTATAATTAGTTGTTAATGTTTTTCATCTTTTCACCCATTTATTCTCTTGTTTCCTCTTTTTTCCTTGATATATTGATCATAGTTAAAATCTATATCTGCTAGCTCCAGCACCTCTATCATGTGAGTCTCTGCCTTCTCTTATTTTCTTTTTTTCACTTTGTTAATATGTCATATCATTCCATGTTTCGGCATTGAAAAAATGATCCTCCAGATACATTTTCTAACCCTTGAGAGGATTCATATTCTGTTTTGTTAAGCAAGTAGGAGAAGGGTCAAAGATCACTCAAATATATAAATACAGCTGAGAACGGAGCTGTAACAAGTCTAGGTCGAGGTTTTGGTAGCACTCAGTCCATCTCTTATCTCTCTGTCCGTGTGGCATAGGCCTTCAGAGATTTTGGCTGAGAACCTGTATATTTTGGTAGCTCAGCACCCAAGAGAGTGAGGGAATAGCCACTCTGCTCTCCAAGACTTTTGACATAGATCTTTGGCTTCCTGCCAGCTTCATGGATTGTATAATGAGCACATATTCGAGGGGAAAATCTGCTGTGTGAGAGAAGCTATCAGGTGTCCAATTCTGTCTTACCACCAGGTAACCCCAAATTATGCTGGCTTCTCTGTCCAAATAGGGGGCTTCCCTGGTGGCTCAGAGGTTAAAGCATGTGCCTCCAATGTGGGAGACCTGGGTTCAATCCCTGGGTTGGGAAGATCCCCTGGAGAAGGAAATGGCAATCCACTCCAATATTCTTGCCTGGAAAATCCCATGGATGGAGAAGCCTAGTAGATTACAGTCCATGGAGTCACAGAGAGTCGGACACAACTGAGCGACTTCACCTTCACCTGCTTTTCTGAGCCTGGATTCTGAGCCATTAACCCAGGCTCCAAATTGGGAAATTCCTCCAGAGAAAAAGAAGCTGTAGATCCTTGGCTAACATTGAAACATGTTACATGATCTCCACTCTTTACAATTTTAGCATATTTAGTACATGTTGTGTCCACAAATGTCTGATACCTTTCAGTTCAGTTCAGTCACTCAGTCGTGTCCAACTCTTTGCCATCCCATGAACTGCAGCACTCCAGGCCTCCCTGTCCATCACCAATTCCCAGAGTTCACTCAAACTCATGTCCATCGAGTCGGTGATGCCATCCAGCCATCTCATCCTCTGTTGTCCCCTTCTCTTCCTGCCCCCAATCCCTCCCAGCATCAGAGTCTTTTCCAATGAAACTTTTACTTAAAGAAAATTTTCAGCATTTGAAGTTGTGTCTAACAACACCATTGGCCTGCTTTCTCTCCCATTCTTCATGGAAGTACAGAATTTGAGGTTTTATTCTCAACTTTATCCTGGTGGCTCAGAGGGTAAAGCATCTGCCTACAATACAGGAGACCCAGGTTCGATCCCTGGGTCAGGAAGATCCCCTGGAGAAGGCAATGGCAACCCATTCCAGTATTCTTGCCTGGAATATCTCATGGACTGAAAAGCCTGGTAGGCTACAGTCCATGGGGTCGCAGAGTCAAACACAACTGAGCGACTTCACTTTCACTTTATCACTTACTTAAACTACAACAGTGATAGACATCATTTAACCTTTCTTTCTATGACTGGTTATGTATCAAAGGAGAGATAATGTGGTGTGTCTCTCAATATTGTTTGTTCAAAAGCAAAGCAGGAATATAACATATTTATTCTCTGTGAGTTAGAAATACATATTTTCCCCTAGAGAACAAATAACTCCAAATTTTAATTAATAGCAATTCCTGACACAAAGTCCAAGGAGAGATTATGTTCATCTGGGAGAAGAAGCTACATTCTGTGATTCCCAGTAGAATCTGGCCAATGTCAGTCAATGTCTTCTGATATCATCTCTCATGCAGGGTTGTTTAATCTACTCAAAGAGATTATATTTTTTGAAACTAAGTATCCAGATCTGGAGTTTGAAGCTTAGAATCATAAGTGAACTATTCTGGGGTAAACCATGGTGTCTTACAGACCATTTGTTTTTCAGTTCTCATGACTATACCAAGGAGAACGATTTTAATGATAGGGGATTCACGGCTGCTCCCCGAGGCTTCTGATGAGGCCACTGCCTGATCTAAAGTCAATGACCAAGAGTGTGTAGCTTATAAAGAATACATCCAGCTACCAGCCTAATCCTGTGATTCTGAACTCATTTAACTGGTTGCTCAGGGTAGAGAGATCAACATTTCCTGTAAATCTTTCTCAGATTCTGTGCAGAGCTCTACAAATCAGAATGTTAACTCTGATAAGACCTTGTAACACCATCTGTCTCAGATTACTTAGTAAAGTAATATTTCCTGTTTTTTTCCATTTTCCTGCTTGTTATGCTCTTATCATTTCTCTAAGAAACCAGATCCAAATGTTCCACAGGGCAATGACTCCGCAGCATCAGCTTCTGAGGAGAGCATCCCCGACTGCTCGGGTGAGGGTCCCACAGGACAGAAGATCTTTCTCATCTCCTGAACAGCACCCCATTGTCCCATTTCTGTCTCCTCAGACAGCAGACAGCTCCGCCTGGTGGATGGGGCCGGGCCCTGTGCTGGGAGAGTGGAGATCCTCCACCAGGGTTCCTGGGGCACCATCTGTGATGACGGCTGGGACCTGGATGATGCCCGCGTGGTGTGCAGGCAGCTGGGCTGTGGAGAAGCCCTCAGGGCCGTGGAGTCTGCTCCCTTTGGGGCGGGATCAGGACCCATCTGGCTGGACCACGTGTATTGTGGAAGAATGGAGTCCCACCTGTGGCAGTGCCCTTCCCGGGGCTGGGGGCGGCACAACTGCGGTCATGATGAGGATGCAGGAGTTATCTGCTCAGGTATGATCAGTGAATTGGCCCACTGACTGAAAGAACAGAAAGCTCCAAGGAAGCTGGTGTCTGATCACCAGGGCAATAGATGTGTAAGCTAGAGATGTCTGAGATATCCTCCTTGAATGCATAAAGTATCTGTGAGTGATCAGTTCAGTTCAGTCACTCAGTGGTGTCCGACTCTTTGCTACTCCATGGATTGCAGAATGCCAGGCTTTCCTCTCCACCACCAACTGATGAAGCTTACTCAAACTCATGTCTATTGAGTCGGTGATGCCATCCAACCATCTCATCCTCTGTCTTCGCCTTCTTCTCCTGCCTTCAATCTTTCCTAGAATCAGAGTCTTTTCAAAGGAGGCAGTTCTTCCCATCAGGTGGCCAAAGTATTGGAGTTTCAGCTTCAGCATCAATCCTGCCAATGAATATTCAGGACTGATTTCCTGATGGGCTTCATTTATTGCTACTTTCCTCTTACAAGTCTCTGCTATTTCTTCTCCAGTGATCTTACCTGATATAGCTTAATCTATATCCCAATAAAAATTGATACTCATTTTTTATATAATTTACTTTTGGTAGAGTGAAACATTTGCAAATCACCACATGCACCTGCTTTGCACATGAGAGGAAAGGGCTAGAATGAGGATGTACCTTCCAGGATGGAGTCCTTTCTGTATATATAGTGTGAGACACCTTTTTGTGCTGGGTTAATAGGAGTGGAGGCCCAGGAGACATCATCAAACAAATCAGAGAGGAACTTACGGATTTGTGCCAAATTGCAAGTCCCCTTTGAAAATTTAGATCTGAATATTCATAGCTCTTTGACTGGTAGGACAATAGAGTTGTGGGTGAAATGTTCTGAGTCTGGATTCTCCTTTCATTGTTACTATTCTTTTTTGTTACTGTCTGTTCTTTTTTTTCCCTTTAAAACCTCTGTATAAACCAAAATTTTGGAGGAACACTTAGCCACACACTGACAAGTCAAAGATACAGGCAATAAAATATGAATTTCTATGTTTTATGGTAAGAAATTATATTTTATACCTGATGTCTTCAATGATATAAGAGAATTGTGTTTGGGGGCTTGTTTGATAGGAATAGGAGTAAGAGGACACCTGTAATTTTTGAAGAAGGTGGAGGAGACTCATAGTAGCAAAGAGGAAAAAGAAGGGCAATGGGAGATGTCAAAGGCCATATGGGGTTCTCTAAGCATCACTGCGGGTCCAGGTGTGGTGTGGAGGATGCTACACGTGCTCAAGGATACAGGAGGTCTGTATAGCAAGAGACCAGACAAGGATGTATTTTTATTATATTTAATACCTTTATCCACTCACACCAGCCTCCTATTGCACAATTTTTCTTACAATTTTCACTCACATATCCTTTCATATAAAATTTAAAATAAAGTAGAAAATAAAAAAGAAAAAATAATATGTCTCAGAAGTATCTATCCTGATGTGTATAAGACTTTATTGATTACTCAGCATATATTTGAGTGTTTAGCATGTATCTTGGTGTATGAAACAGCATACAAGAATTATTTCTTTCTTGTTCTTTTTAAATTTGTAACCTCATGGGATTGATATAGAAACTAACAACCTGTTAAGTAAAAATGTTTTAATTAGAATGTGTATCCTATGACCAAACTCCCAGCCAGACCACACCAGATGTCCTAACCTGGACTGGGGAGTTGAAAGTGGGTAAGTAACAAAAGGCTAACAGATCATCCTGGCTCTCACCATTCCCTCTTGGATAAGTGGTCAAGCTGGTCCTTTGATTCATTAATTTCTATAGTGTCTTTTCTGTTCTCTGTTGTTCTCTATAGTAGATTTGTATTCTGTTGAAATATTCTTTCTGAACCTTCAATGTTTTCATACTTATGAAATCAGAGTAGTTTACCAAAAAGACTTTCACCGTGTACATAAATAATTATAAACACAGAAATCAGGCATACGTATTTTAAAATTGTTCTTTATGATGAGAAGTTTTATTTTTTTCATTAGGTTACCTTTCCTCTATCCAAAATATGGTCCCTGAAGGTCAAATCAGGTTGTGAGTGTTTCCCTTAGTCTCCCTCCTTCAGTTTCACACTCTATCTGCTCCCAGTTTAGCCTACCCCTCATCCCACCCACACTCCACTCCTACAGAAGTTCTTCCCTTTCAGAGTCTCTTTTCCATCCATTTGTAGCTCTTAGGATTGTTTTCTCTTATCTGCAGTGGGAGAAATGGGAAAGGGAATAGGTTAGGTTGCATATGGCAGGAGCACAGGGGTAAAATGTGTTAAAAACTTCCTGGACAAATATTTTCCCCAAATCTTTCTTTCATCCATATTGAGCCTTTTGTAATGCAGAATCTGTAAATTATACATGACTGTTTGCTCTGTCTTCTCTTCTTCTCCCTCTCCTTTTTTTTTTTTTTAAAGCATGATAACTATTTCTCAAGAAATAGGAGAGTAGTTTGCAGTTAGCATATGAGTGCATGCTAGGTCTCTTTAGTCATGTCTGCCTCTTTGCAACTCTGTGAATTGTAGCCCATCAGGCTCCCTCATCCGTGGGATTCTCCAGGACAGAATTCTAGAGTGGGTTGCTATGCCCTCCTCCCAGGGATTGAACTTGTGCATTGGCAGGCGGCTTCTTTACCACTAGTGCCACCTGGGAAGCTCCATTTAGCATATAGATAGAATTTAAAAACATTAAATTACCTTCACTCCATAGCATTTGCTAAGATTCTCATGTGTTGGAAGAAAACCAGTAATATGAAGTAATCAACACAGTCATCTTGTATAGTCCCACTGAGAACTCACTCTCTCCCAGGTTCATTGGTAAATCCTAGGCTTTCCTGAATGATGGCTAAGACCAACCCTTTCTCCTATGACTCTGACCTTTCTTCATATTCAAACTCATCTGTGGACAATTTATTTTCACAGTTCAAGTAGGCTGAGAAACTCTTGGAATTTTCCACCATCAGTTCAATTCAGTTCAGTTCAGTAGCTCATTCATATCCAACTCCCTGTGACCCCATGAATCGCAGTATGCCAGGCCTCCCTGTTCATCACCATCTCCCTCAGTTCACTCAGACTCATGTCCATTGAGTCTGTGGTGCCATTCAGCCATCTCATCCTCAATCGTCCCCTTCTCCTCCTGCCCCCAATCCCTCGCAGCATCAGTCTTTTCCAATGAGTCAACTCTTCACATAAGGTGGCCAAAGTACTGGAGTTTCAGCTTTAGCATCATTCCATCCAAAGAAATCCCAGGTTTGATCTCTTTCAGAATGGAC
>SJYC01126799.1:0-11928 GCA_006408675.1 Madoqua kirkii
TTCCAAATAGGAAAAGGAGTACGTCAAGGCTGTATATTGTCACCCTGCTTATTTAACTTCTATGCAGAGTACATCATGAGAAACGCTGGACTGGAAGAAACACAAGCTGGAATCAGAAAGTGAAAGAGGAGAGTGAAAAAGTTGGCTTAAAGCTCAACATTCAGAAAACGAAGATCATGGCATCTGGTCCCATCACTTCATGTGAAATAGATGGGGAAACAGTGGAAACCGTGTCAGACTTTATTTTTGGGGGCTTCAAAATCACTGTGGATGTTGACTGCAGCCATGAAATTAAAAGACGCTTATTCCTTGGAAGAAAAGTTATGACCAATCTAGATAGTATATTCAAAAACAGAGACATTACTTTGCCGAGTAAGGTCCATCTAGTCAAGGCTATGGTTTTTCCAGTGGTCATGTATGGATGTGAGAGTTGGACTGTGAAGAAGGCTGAGCACTGAAGAATTGCTGCTTTTGAGCTGTGGTGTTGGAGAAGACTCTTGAGAGTCCCTTGGACTGCAAGGAGATCCAACCAGTCCATTCTGAAGGAGATCAGCCCTGGGTGTTCTTTGGAAGGAATGATGCTGAAGCTGAAGCTCCAGTACTTTGGCCACCTCATGCAAAGAGTTGACTCGTTGGAAAAGACTCTCATGCTGGGAGGGATTGGGGGCAAGAGGAGAAGGGGAAGACCGACGATGAGATGGCTGGATGGCATCACGGACTTGATGGACATGAGTCTGAGTGAACTCCGAGAGATAGTGATGAACAGAGAGGCCTGGTGTGCTGCAATTCATGGGGTTGTAAAGAATCGGACATGACTGAGTGACTGAACTAAACTTACTTGTGTGAAGTGGGAGAAATGACAAAATCAGGGTTAGGTGATAGACAGGAGGAGCAGAGGGTGATGAAACATGCTAAAAACTGATTCAACTAATATTTTCCCCAAATATGTGTCTTATCAGTATTGTGGCTTATGCAACTTCAGTTCAGTCGCTCAATCATGTCCAACTCTTAGTGACCTCATGGACTGCAGCCTACCAGGCTCCTCCATCCATGGGATTTTCCAGGCAAGAGTACTGGAGTGGGGTGCCATTGCCTTTGTCAGCAATGTAATGTCTCTGCTTTTTAATATGCTGTCTAGATTGGTCATAGCTTTCCTTCCAAGGAGGAAACATCTTTTAGTTTCATGGCTTCAGTCATCATCTACAGTGATTTTGGAGCCTCTCCAAATAAAGTCTGTGACTGTTTCCATTGTTTTCCCATCTATTTGCCATGAAATAATGGGACTGGATGCCATGATCTTAGTTTTCTCCAACTGGGAGCTCTCCAAATAATGGCTTACTTGCCCTCTACTTTCATCTTCTACCTTTGTTAAAAAAAAAAGTCAGTTTCTTTTAAAATTATAAAATGTTTAATATGTTAAACCTGCATGAACCAAAATTAAAAAGATACAAATAATTGGAAAATCATTTTGTGTTAATAGATTGAAAGAATTAATATTGCTAAAATGTCTATACTGCTCAAAGTAATCTGTAGACTTGATGTAATCCCTATCAAAATCTCAATAGCATTCTTTATGTAAATAGAGAAAGCCTCAAAACAGGAGTGTGTCATTTAGTTTTCATGTATTTATGAATTTTTCCTGTTTATTTTTTCATTCTTGATTTCTAGCTACCATTGTGGTCAGCAAAGACACTTGGAGTTATTTTGATATTCTTAAATGTTCTGAGACTTGTTTGTGATCTACCATGTCCTGGAGAATATTTCATGTGTCACTTAGAAGAATGTGTATTTTTCTACACATTGGGTAAAAATGTGCTCTATGGGTCAGTGTATTGGGTCAATGGGCGCTGTGTGTCTGGCAATGCCATTATGTGTCTGGTAGTGCTCAGTTCTGTTGTTTTCTCATTGATTTTCTGTCTGAACGATCCATCCATTATAAACAGTGGAATATTTTTGTATTGCTTCTATTTCCCCTTAGGATCTGTCACTGTTGGCTCTGTTTATTTACATTTTTTGATGTTGGGGGCATATATTGAATATATATGTAATAACATGGGTTATCAATTCTTGTTGAACTATTTAATCATCATGTCTCTTGTGGTGGTTTTGGCTTAACTTCTCTTTTGCCTGACTTTGCTTTCTTTTGATTACTATTTGCATGGAATCTCTGTCTCTACCTCTTTCCTTTCATCCTATGTATATCATGAAATCAAAAGTATGTAGTTGGGTATTGTTTTATAATCTACTCAGGCCACTCAACATTTTTCATTTGGAAGATTTAATGCATTTACATTTAAAATCATTATTGAAAGATCAGGACTTATTATTACTACTTTGTTCATTGTTTTCTGTCTGTTGTGTAGTTCTCTCGTTCTTCTCTTCCATTGCTTTCTTTGTGAAGTGATTTTTCATAGTGCTATGCTCTGACTCTTTCCTCCTTATCTTGTTACCCACTATACTTTTAGTTGTGGTTACCTGGGAACTTGCATCAAGCAACTGATAGCTATAATAATCTATAACTGAAGTTAAGTACAGTTAAGCTAACAAATTTAATAGCACACGGAAACTCTATATTTTACTATCCCAACACTTTATATCATTGACGTCAAATTTTATTTCTTTACATATTCTTTTTCCACCAGCAAATTTCTGTGGTTATAGTTATTTTTGTTGTGTTTGACTTTTGATTTACAAAACATGGTTAAAATCACATGCTGAGATTACAATATATCAGTATTCTGTACTTCTCTTCATATTTATCTTTACTAATGAGAGGCAAGACAAGATTCAGTTCAGTTCAGTTCAGTCACTCAGTCGTTTCCGACTCTTTGCGACCCCATGAATCACAGCACGCCAGGCCTCCCTGTCCATCATCAACTCCCAAGACAAGATTAGTGGTAATGAAACCCCTCAGTATTCGTTTTTTTTAATTTTAAAAAATCTCTCTTCATTTTTAAAGGACAGTTTGCTAGATAAAGCGTTGGTGATTGAAAGATTTTTCTCTCTAAGTGCTTTGTACACATTACTCTATTCTCTCTGGTCAGCGAGGTTTCTGCTGAGAAATGTGCTTTATGACAGGAACTCCCTTATATGTAACAAGCCACTTTTCTTTTAATACTTTCAAAATTATCTTTGTGTTTGAATTTTGATAATTTAACCATAGTGAGTCTTGGTGTAGAATTCTTCAGGTTATACCTACCTATGAACTTTTGGGCTTCATAGATCAAGTGGTCCTTTTTTCTCTTGCTAAATTTGGGAAATTTTCAGTCATTAGTTCTTTAAATAATCTTTCTGCCTCTTTCTTTTTTCCTACTGGGACTCTCATAATGCATGAATAATTTTGCTGTATGGTTTCCCATGCATTGTGTATGAATAATTTTCATTTTTCCATCTTGTTGCTGTTCAGTCACTAAGTCATGTCTGACGCTTTGTAACACCGTGGACTGCAGCACACCAGGCTCCCCTGGCATTCACTATCTCCCAGAGTTTGCTCAGATTCATGTACAAGCCAGTGACGCTATTTAACTATCTCATCATCTGCCACCTCCACCTCCTTTGCCTTAATATTTCCTAGCATCAAGGTCTTTTCTAGTGAGTCGGTTCTTTACATCAAGTGGCCAAACTATTGGGTCTTCAGCTTCTGCATCAGTCCTTTCAATGAATATTCAGGGATGATTTCCTTTAGGATTGACTGGTTTGATCTCTTGAATGTCCAAGGGACTCGCAAGAGTCTTCTCCAGAATCACAATTCAAAAGCATCAGTTCTTTGGTGTTCAGCCTTCTTTATGGTCCAAGTCTCCCATCAATACTTGATTTATTCTTCTAATAAGATAATTTGAAATAATATGTCCTTAAGTTTGCTGATTCTTTGTTTTGGACAATACAGTTTGCCTGAAGCACTCTATTGAATTTTTCAGTTCAGTTATTGTATTCCTGAGTTTCAGCATTATCTGTCTACAAGTTGGCATGCACTAATGGATCCAGCCTATATGATTTTCTCTACACCAAGCTACTTGAGGAGTGGCTCATGGGGGGAAAATCTGATTAGACTAGTAGCAGAAAGGCTCAGAAAAGCTTTCTAACTTTGTCTAGACGATAGATCTCTACACTCTCATAGCCATTTTGCTCTGGTTTGATTCTTTGCTTCGTATCTCTATACTCAAGTTTGAGTGCCACACATTACACATTATTTTCTTGGGTTCTGTAGACCCCAGGCTCCTAAGTAAGAAACTTCTCCCACCAAAATAAAGTATAAGTTCCTGGCATTCAGCTGTTACAGATGATCTGTTTTGGTCCCTATAGTTTTCTGGACCTCAGATAAGGAATTCACATTTCTAACCAACCTCAAAGTATATCTTGCTGGAATTCAGTCATTCCAAATTGGCCCTGCTTCTGGGTTTCTCTTTAGAAACTTGGTCATGAAAATGCAACTCTGACACTAACTGTTAAATTCTCAGTTCGTGCCCAACTCCTGGAAGGTTTTCACACCATTGCTTGTGACATATTGTTTTTCAATTTGCAAGCAAGGAAAATGAATGCTCACTGTGTTTGTCATTATTTTTTTCTTAGGATCTGTGCGTCTGTTTGGAGGGGATAGACCCTGCTCAGGGCGTGTAGAAATACATTCTGGAAAAGAATGGATCCCAGTGTCTGATGGGAATTTCACACTCCTCAATGCCCAGGTCATCTGTGCAGAGCTGGGATGCGGCAAGGCTGTGTCTGTCCTGAAACACATGCCCTTCAGAGAGTCTGATGGCCAGGTATGGCCTGAAGAGTTCAGGTGTGAGGGGGAGGAGCCTGAGCTCCAGTTCTGCCCCAGAGTGCCCTGTCCAGGGGGCATGTGTCACCACAGTGGAGCTGTTCAGGTTGTCTGTTCAGGTGAGATGTAGGTCAGGACTTACCTCCCTGCACTCTCTGTTGGGGTAAGAAAATCATGAGATTTTGCTAAAATCCTGTCTTCTTCTACCAGCGTACTCAGAAGTCCGGCTCATGACATATGGCTCCTCTCAGTGTGAGGGGCAGGTGGAGATGAACATTTCTGGACGGTGGAGAGCGCTCTGTGCCTCCCACTGGAGTCTGGCCAATGCCAATGTCGTCTGTCGTCAGCTCGGCTGTGGAGTCGCCATCTCCACCCCCAGAGGCCCACACTTGGTGGGCAGAGATGACCAGATCTCAACAATCCGATTTCACTGTTTGGGGGCTGAGTCTTTCCTGTGGAGTTGCCCTGTGACTGCCCTAGGTGGTTCTGACTGTTCCCATGGCAACATGGCCTCTGTGATCTGCTCAGGTGAGAGAAAGGGAAGGGCTATTGGTACTCAGGAAGCTCTTAGAGTGATATGGAGGGAGGGAAAACTGACTTCAAAAGTAGATATTTCATGATGAAACATGGGTTTTGTCATTATTCATTCATGTTTCAGATCAGGGCAAGAAGCATAAAGGAGAATACATATTTTAAGTAAACATAGCTATTTAAGTATAATAATAGTGAACAATGTATAAGCAAATATACCTCAGTCAGGGATTTTCCCCCACTGAACCATGTGAGAATTTCTATACCCATCAGACATTCATTCAAGTTCAGGAAATTTCAATTTCACACAACATTATTAACTATTTTGAAATACACCTGAACTTGAAATCATTTTGTTTTGAAGTTATAGTAGAAAGGTTTAACTACAAATTCAGTATTTTTAATAAATCAGAATTATTCAGATTTTCTATTCATCCTTTTGTCATTTCAAATGGAACTATTCAAAGAATTTCTCTACTTCAGCTAATTGTGTAAAAGTTTTGGCAAAGAGGGAGTGATGTCACCATCATGGTGGTTTGCTTCCTTCCTATTTGCTTCTCTTTTTAACAACTAATTAACCATACATCCATGATTAAAAGTGCCTCTGTGAAAGTTGTGGGATCCCATAACTTATATCAAAGGACCAGGAAGATGGTCACTCACCTGGGCATCCAATAATAGGCAGGTAGACATTGGTAGAGACTGGAGCCAGCAGGAGTAGTGAAGCAGTCCCAGCCCCCTGGGCCATGGTCAGGGAAAACATGGAGAAACGTGGTGAGTGCTCATTTGGTCAGATACCTATAGAAATTGTCAGAAGTCCAGGATTCCTGAAGGGAGATTTCATTACTCTGTTGGAGCCAAAAAAGTAAGTTTGAATTATTGGAGAGGATTAAAGGATTTTGCCAGTGTTGCTCCTTACCCCAAGATGACACAGCATAAATTTGAACTAGCTGGTGGGGCCTCTCTCATGGGTGAAAAGGAAAGCAGTGAGCTAGTGCCCACTTGATATTGCTGGGGAAACCATTTTCCCTCCAGCAGCACCCAGAGTTCTGGGGCTGAACCTCCATGACTGAGGGGAGAGAGGTAATATGAAAGATCATTAAGAAGGTCAAAAAGTGTAAAAGGGATGCAATTCCTGCAGCTACACTCAGGGCTTCAGCAGGAAGCCCATCCATAAGCCTCTAGGAGAATGTCACCCAAAGATCTCTCTCCCTGGGCCCATAGATACTCCAAGTCCCTGAGGGTCCTAAATCTTTAGTAAATCATCTTTACTGCCACCTTTCTGACAGCTGCTTTTATGTATTTCCAAGTATGGAGATGAAAGCAAACTCCAGTATTTATCGTGATCTCCAAAAACAGACTAGGGTCTGTGGCAGGGAGGTAACCACAGGCTTCAACTGTAGCACAACATTCTGCAAAACAAAAGAGAGGTTTCTAGCAGCCTGCTGAGTTTTAAGGACCAAAGAAGACACAAAAACTTAAGGCATTTTCTATAAGAGGAAGCAAGAAATGTAGAGTGAGTCTATAGAAGGTCAGAGAACAGTATATACCACCTGAAGGTAATCAGTAAAGATTTAATGTGGTGTCTGCTACATCTAAAGCAAAAGCAACATTGCAAAATTTCAAGGAACTTGAAGAATTAAAGAAAGTAGTCATCACCAAAGAGTAACAGTAACTTTTCAAAACTGACAAAAGACACATGTCAATGACATGGATCTTTGCAATCTAGCTTATAAAGAATCCAACACAGCTGTTTTGAGGAAATTGAATGAGCTGTAAGAAAAGACAGAAAGGCAATTCAATAAAATCAGGGGAATAATAGATGAAAAAACGAGAAGTTTAACAAAGCAAAGTCCTACAAAGAACCAAACAGAAATTCTGGTGCTGAAAAGTTTAATAATGAAATGGGAAAAAATGCAACAGATAGCATCTACAATAGAGTAGATCAAATTAAAGACAGAATAAGTGGTTAAAAATGAGTAAAAAAGGAAGAATGTATCCTATGTGATTTATGTGTCTACACTAACATAAAAATATCTAGGAGAAGAGAAGGAGAAGGTGGGAAAAAGTGTATTTAAATGAATAATTTCTAACTTGGGGAGAGGCTTGAAAATTCAAGGTGATAAAACTAATAGGTCACCTTATAACCCTTATGTAAAAGACCTTTTCTCAGAAACGTTATAGTTAAACTGTAAAAAATCAATAAAAGTAGCAGAAAAAATATTAAATAAAGTGGAATAACTAAATGATTATTCAGTGTGCTGTTTAAAATTTGAAACTGCTGGTCAGATGCAGGACCAGCATTTTCACATTGCTTAGGGCTGCAGATTGATGACTTAGATATAGTTCATCTATGTAGACAGACTGTCTTCACTAGTGACCAGTGAGGCATAAATCAGACATAAGTGGTACTTCTTTATACTAGCAAAATCTAGGGGAAAATCCCATTTATTATAGTATGAAAACTATTAAATATGTAGGAAGAAACTTAAAATATCTAAAGGGCTTGCATTGAAAGTCACAGAGCATCAAAAAAAAAAAAAGACATATACCATGTTCATGGATTAGAAAACTTAATAGGCTGTCAATTCTCTTCACTTAATATACAAACTAAATCTAATCCTAATAAAAAGCCAAGCAATATTTTTATAGAACTTTACAAGCAAATTCTAAACATTTCTTTAAATGTGAAAGAAGTGGAATGGACAAAACAATTTTGAAAAAGAAGGGCCGCAAAGAAGCATGCTAACTTCAAGTTTCCTGCTACAAATCCACAGCAACATGGCCATTGAATAAGAATAGCAAAATAGACCCACAGAGCACAATAAAGTTCAGTAACAGACCCAAACCCATGTATGTGTTGAAATTCTACAAAAGCACAGAGATATTTCAAAGGGGAAAATACATTCTCTTCAAAAAATGATCTGCTGATTGAATATCTGCATGGCGGGGGTGAGGGGATGGGAGTGGGGAATGAACTGTGATTCTTATTTCACATCATAAGCGCCATTCCCCCCATCCTCACCCTGAAGAAAAACCCCAGTCCATCAGGATAGCTCAAATAAATGGTTATTCCCATATAAAATTTAATTATAAAACTGGTAGAAGAAAATGTAAGAAAAATTATTTGATTGTGGAGTAAGCAAACATTTCCTAAGTCAGATAAGACATTAGCCATTAAAGATTGAGATGTGATTTTCACTAAATTTTGCACAAGTATCACTGTGTATTTTTCCTTCAGCCCCAATTGTAAAACTTTTTGCTTTTTGAAAAAAAATTATGAAAATGAAAAGGTATTCAACTGATAGGGAGAAATTAATTGCAATAGATATATCTAACAAAGGATTTGTAACAAGAATAAGTGAAAAATTTATAACAGAAAAATAAGAAAAGAACTATCCAGTTTAAACATGGGCAAAATATTAAGAAAGACACTTTCCCAAAGATGATATACAAATGGCCAATAAGTAAGTGAAAAGATACCAAATATCATTAGTTATTAAAGGAATTCAAATTAAAGTGTGAGATATAAATTCACAAATTAGACTGGCTAGAATTAAGGAGACTGACAATTCCAAGTTTGGAGAAGGTTATTGATCCACTAGAACCTTTATACATTGCTGATGATAACATAACAGAGAACAGTTCTTAGCAACTGTATGTCACCCAAATTTTCTGTTACCCAAGAGGGATGAAAAGATGTCCACAAAAAATTTAGGCTGAAAAATCAGACATGTTTATGTAAAAGAGTAAAAAAGTTTAAGCCACTCTAATTTTCTTTAATGAAAGAAAGGAAAACTTTCTTTGGCATATTCATACAATGTAAGACTTTAACAATAGAAAGAAAAAGCTACTCATAAATCCAACTACACAGAAAATCTCAAAGTATGCTAACTGAAAGAAAACATCTAAAAGGGATTACATACTGTATGGTTTTATTAAATTCTAAAAAAACCACAACTAATCTATTTATGATAAAAGACAGATCAGTATTTGCCTGGGTCTGGGTTTATGGGGCTTTTATTGGTTGCAAGAGGCATATAGGAACTTTGTGAATAATGCTATATATTCTGAATTTTAACTGTGGTAATGGTTATGCTGGCACATGCAACTGTCAAAACTTATGAAAACATACTCAAAATATGTGTATTTTTATGCATGAAAATTATATCTCACTACAGAAGGTTTTTGGAGAAGGAAATGGCAACCCACTCCAGGATTCTTGCCTGGGAAATCCCAAGGATAGAGGAGACTGATGAGCCACAGCCCTAGAGCCTGCAAAAGAGTCAGACATGACTTAGCTACTAAACAAACAACAGGAGATTTTACTATTTGTCTTTTGTTTTTAGCTTAATTTTACTTTAATAAAAAAATTTTTTAATTATTTTACCCTTTGAAAATTTTTTGGATCTCACTTTTTGTATATGATCAGCCTTGGAAATGACCTGTAAGTGCTTGGAATAAGGTGTGTTCTCTAGTTCTGAGAGGTATGTTTGTTAAATCACCCCACTCAAATGTTCTAAATATTTAGTGACTGGCTTTGCTTATTTTGCTCTATAGTTACTAAGACTGAAGAAAGGTGTTTCTGGTTACTGTTGCCTGGTAACAAAATACTTCAAATCTAGTCACTTGTGGCAACCATTTTATTTTGCATAAATATCACCATATATTTTTCCTTCAGCCCCAATTGTATTTCCTCGCTTCCTTTCAATCCTCATTGACAGCATTGCCCAAGCCCATCAGGCTCCTGCTAATAACATCCTCCACCCCTTCTAGCTTCCGCCTGTTACTTTGTTCCAAAAGCAATGTCACATGTTTTAGGTGGCATCCCACATTTGGGCCATTATGAATAAAGATGCTATTTATATGCATATACAAATTTATACTGTTTGTATAGTGGCCTCATTTGTATGTGGCCATTTGTATTTGTATGTGGCCTCATTCCTTGGTATATATGCATATACAAATTTGCATATACAAATATATGTATATAAAACGCATATACTTTTCTTCTGAAAGCAAACACTTCGTTTATCTTCAGTAAATAGCAGTATGGTAATTATAAGTGTTTGGTCACTATTGCTGCATAACCAAATTTCCCACAAAACTTAGCATCTTAAAACCCCTTTTTACTTTTGCTCATGATTTCCTGGAGTTTGGGAAGGAATTTGGGAAGTGCCCTGATTTGTATTGTCTTGGAGTCTTATTGTTTTGCTCTATAGTTACTGAGACTGAAGAAAAGTGTTTCTGGTTACTGTTGCCTGGTAACAAAGTACTTCAAAATCTAGTCACTTATGGCAACCATTTTATTTTCCATAAATATCACCATATATTTTTCCTTCATCCCCAATTGTATTTCCTCACTTCCTTTCAATTGTCATTGACAGCATTGCCCAAGCCCATCAGGCTCCTGCTAATAACCTCCTCCACCTCTTCTAGCTTCTGCCTGTTACTTTGTTTCAAAAGCAATGTCACATGTTTTAGGTGGCATCCCAAATTTGGGCCATTATGGATAAAGATGCTATTTATGCATATACAAATTTATACTATTTGTATAGTGGCCTCATTTGTATGTGGCCATTTGTATTTGTACGTGGCCTCATTCCTTGGTATACATGCATATACAAATATATGCATATAAAAATGCATATACTTTTCTTCTGAAAACAAACACTTTCTTTGTCTTCAGTAAATAGTTAGCAGTATGGTCATTATAAGTGTTTGGTCACTATTGCTGCATAACCAAATTTCCCACAAAACTTAACATCTTAAAACCCCTTTTTACTTTTGCTCATGATTTCCTGGAGTTTGAGAAGGAATTTGGGAAGTGCTCTGATTTGTACTGTCTTGGAGTCTTATCATGTTGCAGCCCAGTATCAGCTGGGGCTGACATCATCTGAGGACACTGGGCTGGGGACCCAGGATGGTTCATGAGGACAAGCCTGGCAGCTGGAAGGTCAGCTGGGCTGAACTGAGCGACCAGAGACCTGCATATGACAGTCTCTGCAGGACAAGAGTCTCCACAGGGCAAACTTGCCCTAAAGCAAAGGTCCTCAGTGATTTCACAGGAGGCTGCAAGAGTTTTCAGACCTAGTGCTGAGAGTCAAGCAACTTTACCTTAACTCCCTTCTATCACTACAGAGTTGGACATGACTGGGGTGGCTTGGCAGGCATGCATGCATTGGAGAAGGAAAGGGCAACCCATTCCAGTATTCTTGACTGGAGAATCCCAGGGACAGAGACGCCTGGTGGGCTGCCATCTATGGGATCTTACAGAGTCGGACACGACTGAAGCAACTTAGCAGCAGCAGCATTACTTACTAGGAATTCACGAAGTTCAGCAGAACTTTAAGGGAAGGAGGCACAGACCTCACTTCTCAGTGAATGTAACAGCAAAGATTGTGTGCTCCTATTCAGTCATTCAGCTCAGTTCATTTCAGTTCAGTAGCTCAGTTGTGTCGACTCTTTGCAACCCCATGAATCACAGCACACCAGGCCTCCCTCTCCATCACCAACTACCGGAGCTCACTCAGACTCATGTCCATCGAGTCAGTGATGCCATTCAGCCATCTCATACTCTGTCGTCCTTCTCCTCCTGCCCCCAATCCCTCCCAGCATCAGAGTCTTTTCCAATGAGT
>SJYC01126800.1:0-12902 GCA_006408675.1 Madoqua kirkii
TCAGTTCAGTTGCTCTGTCGTGTCTGACTCTTTGGGACCTCATGAATCGCAGCATGCCAGGCCTCCCTGTCCATCACCAACTCCCGGACTTCACTCAGATTCACCTCCATCGAGTCAGTGATGCCATCCAGCCATCTCATCCTCTGTTGTCCCCTTCTCCTCCTGTCCCCAGTCCCTCCAGGCATCAAGTGAAGTGAAGTGAAGTTGCTCTGTCGTGTCCCACTCTTTGCGACCCCATGGACGGTAACCTACCAGGCTCTGTGGTCCATGGGATTTTCCAGGCAAGAATAATGGAGTGGGCTGCAATTTCCTTCTCCAGGGGATCTTCCCAACCCAGGGATGGAACCCTCGTCTCTTGCATTGCAGACAGACACTTTACCGTCTGAGCCACTAGGGAACAAAGTCTTTTCTAATGAATCAACTCTTCTCATGAGGTGGCCAAAGTATTGGAGTTTCAGCTTTAGCATCATTCCTTCCAAAGAACACCCAGGGCTGATCTCCTTCAGAAGGGACTGGTTGGATCTCCTTTCAGTCCAAGGGACTCTCAAGAGACTTCTCCAACACCACAGTTCAAAAGCATCAATTCTTCGGTGCTCAGCCTTCTTCACAGTCCAACTCTCACATCCATACATGACTACTGGAAGTTGTGTCCAATTCTTTTCGATTCCCTGGAGTGCAGCATGCCAGGCTTATCTATCCTTCACTATCTCTCGGAGTTTGCTTTAACTCATGTCCCTCTGATCATTGCTATTTCTGCAGGAAACCAGACCCAGGTGCTGCCCCAGTGCAGCGACTCCCTCTCTGAACCAATAGACTCTGCAGCCTCAGAGGAGAGCGCCCCCTACTGCTCAGGTGAGGGTCCTACTGGACAGAAGGCGCTTAACCACCGTCCCCCACACCGCCCACCCACCTGGTCATGGCTGTGGTCACAGCCCCATTGTCTGGTTTCTCTCTCCTCAGACAGCAGACAGCTCCGCCTGGTGGACGGGGGCGGTCACTGCGCCGGCAGAGTGGAGATCCTTGACCAGGACTCCTGGGGCACCATCTGTGATGACGGCTGGGACCTGGATGATGCCCACGTGGTGTGCAGGCAGCTGGGCTGTGGAGAAGCCCTCAATGCCACGGGGTCTGCTCACTTCGGGGCAGGATCAGGGCCCATCTGGCTGGACGACCTGAACTGCACAGGAAAGGAGTCTCACGTGTGGAGGTGCCCTTCCCGGGGCTGGGGGCGGCACGACTGCAGACACAAGCAGGACGCGGGGGTCATCTGCTCAGGTCTGCCCTGCACACTGTCCACAGGCTGGGGGAGGGGTGGAGCCCTGGAAGACGCGGGTCTGAGCCCTGAGGGAGAGATGCTGAAAGGACCAGAGAAGAAGGCTTCCTCTCGTGGAGCCTGTGTTTCCAACAGACGTGAAGACGAGGTGCTTTCACTGCCTCCTGCAGCAGCTGAGATTCTGGTCCTGTGTTCTCAGCAGTGTTTCTTGGCAGAGCCGTTTCTTATGGTTTCCACATGAAAGCAGGGCTCTCTCTTCAGTACAGTCTGGAGAGCCTGTTGACGTTGTAATGAAAGCACAGATTTACTCTGTTCAGTTCTGTACCCTAGGAGTCTGACAAAGGTCTCTGTAGACCAACATGCCCATGTCCAGAGGGCTGCGTTCTTCCTGGAGGCCCTAGTGAGGACTCCTTTCCAGCCTTCTCTGGTTCCTACGTGGCCTCATTCCTTGGCTTGGAGCCCATCTTCTTCAGACAACATTCCCTCCCCTGACCACTCTTCAGTGTCTCATCTTCCTCTAACCACACTCAGGAAGAGTATTCCATTTTAGGGATAACTAGATTGGGTTTATATGGTTAGTTCATAATCTTGCAGGTTAGTCTCACCATCCCAGGCTCCTAAGTTTCTTGTCTTAATAATGTCTGTAAAATCCCTTTTGAAATATAAGGCAACATTCACAGGATTGAAAGACTGGAGCATAGACACTTGTGGGTTCACTGTTCTGTCTGTTTCTCCACTACCCACATCCCTTTCACATGCTCCTTTACAGGTTTTTTCAGGAAACAAGGCTCAGGGACCTTCCCTGCTGGTGCCTATGCTGGCTTTTCTCTCTGTGCGTATTCACTACATCATTGTGATAGAAATAGAAAGACATTAATGGACAAAGTCAACTAAAAGGGAGACAGATTTCAGTCTTGTCACCTAGTGGGTCACCCCTCAGCTGGGTCAGGGGTGAGTGTTCACAATTTCTGGGAAAGAGAGAAACCCAGAGCACTGAGTGGAATTAGGCAACATTCACAGGATTGAAAGACTGGAGCATAGACACTTGTGGGTTCACTGTTCTGCCTGTTTCTCCACTACCCACATCCCTTTCACATGCTCCTTTACAGGTTTTTTCAGCAAACAAGGCTCAGGGACCTTCCCTGCTGGTGCCTATGCTGGCCTTTCTCTCTGTTCGTGCTCACTACATCATTGTGGTAGAAATAAAAGACAGACATTAATGGACAAAGTCAAGTAAAAGGGAGACAGATTTCAGTCTTGTCACTTAGTGGGTATCTCCTCAGCTGGGTCAGGGTGAGTGTTCACGCTTTCTGGGAAAGAGGAAAACCCAGAGCACTGAGTGGAATGCTCACTGTGTCCTGTTTCCTCCCTTTCAATCTCAGAGTTCCTGGCCCTCAGGATTGTGAGTGAGGATCAGCAGTGTGCTGGGTGGCTGGAAGTTTTCTACAATGGGACCTGGGGCAGTGTCTGCCGCAGCCCCATGGATGATGTCACCGTGTCTATGATCTGCAGACAGCTTGGCTGTGGGGACAGTGGAAGTCTCAACCCTTCTGTTGCTCTTAGAGAAGGTTCTAGACCCCACTGGGTGGATGGAATCCGCTGTCGGAAAACTGACACCTCTCTCTGGCAGTGTCCTTCTGACCCTTGGAATTACACTTCCTGCTCTCCCAAGGAGGAAGCCTATATCTCGTGTGCAGGTGACTTACCGTCTGTTTCTGTGTGTCTGTCCCAAGCCTGTAGGATATCAGTAGTGAGATTTTATATTTTAAAATGTCTAAGTCATGAGTTTAAGTTGGATCCAATAAATGACGTTAGGATGGAGCTAATTTAATCCATGTTTCAACCTTGTTATTTAGAGTTTAATTTGGATATAATTCACATAAGATTATATTAGTTTCAGGTGTAAAATGTAATGCTTATATATTTCTGTATATTGATAAATGATCACCACAATAAGTCTAGTAATATCCATCACCATGTATCATTACATTTTTTTGATTATGAGGAGAATTTTTCTACCAACTTTCAAGTATACAATACAGAATCCGTTGTAGTCACCATGCTATACATTACATCTTCATGAAATTCACTTTAGATCTGCAAGTTTGTACCTTTTGACTACCTCCACTTGTTTTGCCCACATCCATCTCTGCATCTCTGAACCCCCCTTTTTAAAAAAATTTGATTTAAGATTCCACATATAAACTAGATCAAATAGTATTTATTTCACTTAGCATAATGCCCTCAAGATTCATCCATGTTGCTACACATGGCAGGATTTTATTCTTTTTGTTGGCTATACATATCACATTTTCCTCACCCATTTATCCATCAGTGAAAACTTATGTTGTTTGGCTATTGTAAATAATGCTGTAATGAACATTTGGTTGCACATAGTTTTTTCAAGTTGGTATTTTGTTTCTTTCAGATAAATACCCAGAAGTGAAATTGATGAACCATATGACAGTTTTATTTTTAATTTTTGGAGAACCTCAATACTGTTCTCCATAGGGGCTGTATCAACTTACATTCCTCCCCCTCCCTGCCCCCGCGCAACTATGCACAAGGTTTGCCTTCTGTCCGCGTTTTCACCAGCTCCTGTTATTTCTTGTCTTTTGGATAAAAGCCATTCTAACAGATGTGAGATATTATCCCATTATAGTTTGATTTGCATTTTTCTGATGACATAACATTGTGCACCCTTTCATGTACCTGTTGGCCTGCTTTATGTCTTCTTTGAAAAAAAAAAAAGTCTATTCATGTCCTCTGCCCATTTTTTATCAGATTGTTTGTTGGTTTGCTTTTGCTATTAAGAGGTATGAGTTCTTTAAGTATTTTGAATATTAACCCTTGTCAGAAATGTAATTTGCAAATATTTTCTCCAACTCCATAAATTACCTTTTCATTTTGTTGACCTTTTCCCTTTGTCGTGCAGAAGTTTTTTAGTTTTCTGTAGTTTTAAAGCTATTTTTGCTCTTGTTGCTTTTGCTTTTGGCATCAAACCCAAAATATCCTCATGATGACTGATGCCAGGACCTTTTCATCCTAATTTTTCTTCTGGAATTTTTAAAATAATTTTTAAATGTATTTATTTTTGTAATTGGATATAATTCACATAACATTCTATTAGTTTCAGGTGTAAAATGTAATGCTTATACATTTCTGTATATTGATAAATGATCAATAAGTCTAGTAATATCCATCACCATATGTCATTACAATGTTTTGATTATAAGGAGAATTTTTCTACCAACTTTCAAGTATACAATACAGAATTCTTTGTAGTCACCATGCTGTACACTACATCTTCATGGAATTCACTTTAGATCTGCAAGTTTGTACCTTTTGACTACCTCCACTTTTTTTCCGACATCAATCCACCTCTGGTAACCACCAAACTGTTCTCTGTATCTCTGAACTCCCCCTTTTAAAAAATTTGATTTAAGATTCTGCATATAAATTAGATCAAATGGTATTTATTTCACTTAGCATAATGCCCTCAAGGTTCATCCATGTTGCTACACATGGCAGGATTTTATTCTTTTTGTTGGCTACATATCACATTTTCCTTATCTATTTATCCATCAGTGAAAACTTATGTTGTTTGACTATTGTAAATAATGCTGCAATGAACATTTGATTGCACATAGTTTTTTCAAGTTGGTATTTTGTTTCTTTCAGATAAATACCCAGAAGTGAAATTGATGAACCATATGACAGTTTTATTTTTAATTTTTGGAGAACCTCAATATTGTTCTCCATAGGGGCTGCATCAACGTACATTCCCCCCCTGCCCCCGCCCAACTATGCACAAGGTTTGCCTTCTGTCTGTGTTTTCACCAATTCCTGTCTTTTGGATAAAAGCCATTCTAACAGATGTGAGATATTACCCCATTATAGTTTGATTTGCATTTTTCTCATGACATAACATTGTGTGCCTTTTCATGTACCTGTTGGCCTGCTTTATGTCTTCTTTGAAAAAAAAGGTCTATTCATGTCCTCTGCCCATTTTTTAATCAGATTGTTTGTTGGTTTACTTTTGGTATTGAGATGTATGAATTCTTTAAGTATTTTGAATATTAACCATTGTCAGAAATGTAATTTGCAAATATTTTCTCCAAATCTATAAATTACCTTTTCATTTTGTTGACCTTTTCCCTTTTTTGTGCAGAAGTTTTTTAGTTTTCTGTAGTTTCAAAGCTTATTTTTGCTCTTGCTGCTTTTGCTTTTGGTACCAAACCCAAAATATCCTCATGATGACTGATGTCAGGACCGTTTCATCCTAATTTTTCTTCTGGAATTTTTAAAATAATTTTTAAATGTATTTATTTTTGGCTGTGTCGGGTCTTTGTCACTGCATGGGCTTTTCTCTAGTTGCAGTGAGCAGGGGCTCCTCCTCATTGCCTTGCACAGGCTTCTTATTGAAGTGGCCTCTTTTCTTGAGGAGAGCAGGCTGGAGGGCACCGAGCTTCAGTAGTTGTGGCACGTGGGCTCAGTAGTTGCTGTTCCTGGGCTCTAAAGCACAGGCTCAACAGTTGTGGCCAATGGGCCGAGCTGCTCTGTGGCATGTGGGATCTTCCTGGATCAAGGAGCACACCTGAGTCTCCTGCATTGGTGGGCGGATTCTTTACCACAGCCAAGAGGGAAGCCCCTCTTCTAGGGTTTTTATGGCTTCAGGACTCATGATCAAGTCTAATCAATTTTGAGTTAATTTTTGTGAATGGTGTAAGAGTTTTCCAGTTTCATTCTTTTGCATGTAACTGTCCAGCTTTCCCAACACCAGTTTTGAAGAGACAGGCCTTTCCCGATGGTATAATCTCTACTTTTTTTCATAAACTGATTGACCACATATGTTGGGGTTACTTCTGGGATCTCTATTCTGTTGCAGTGATTTCTGTGTCTATTTTTATAGCAATACCATACTGTCTGATTAGTACAGCTTTGTACTATAGTTTGAAATCAGGAAGCATGACACTTCTATCATTCTTTCTCAGGATTTCTTTGGCTATTCAGGGTCTTTTGTGGTTCCACACAAATTTTAGAATGGTTTGTTCCATATCTGTGAAAATTTTCATTGAAATTTGGATAAGGATGGTAGCGGATCTGTAGGTTGCTTTGTGTAGTATGAGCATTTTAACAATATTAGGTCTTCCAATCCATGAGCACAGAATAGCTTTCAATTTATGTGATCCTTCTTTAATATCTTTCACTGTGTCTTAAAGTTTTCAATAGTGTCTCAGTTTTGACTCTTCCTTTCAGATTTGGATGTTCTTACTTTCTTTTGCTTGCTTGATGATTCTGACTAGAACTTCCAAAACTATGTTGAATAAAAGTGATGAGAGTAGGCATTTTGCCTTGTGTTTGATCTCAGAAGAGAAGCTTTCAGCTTTTTACAGTTGAGTAGAATGTGTGCTGAGGGTTTGTCATATGATATTTATTGTGTCGAGGTATAATCCCTTTACACCTACTTTTAAAGATCTTTTGTATCATAAACGGCTGTTGAATTTTGTCAAATATTTGTTCTGCATCTGTTGAAAGGATATGATTTTTTTTGCCTTTATCTTATTTGGTGTATCACATTGATCAATTTGTGAATATTGAACCATCCTTGTATCCTTGGAACAAATCTCTGTTGATCTTGGTGTTGTTATTATTGTTGTTGTTTAGTCGCTAAGTTGTGTCTGACACTTTGCGATCCAATGGACTATAGCTCGCTAGGCTCCTCTGTCTTAGATTTCTCAGACAACAGTACTGGAGTGGGTTGTCCAGTATTCTCTTCATGTATTGCTGAATTTGGTTTCCTAATATTTTGTTGAGGATTTTTGCATCTATATTTATTTAGGATATTAGCCAGTATTTTCTTTTCTTGTGGTGTCCTTGTCTGGTTTTGGTATCAGGATAATCTCGGCCTCATGAAATGGCTTTGGAAGTGTTCCTTTCATCCTTTTTGGAAGAGTTTGAGAAGGCTCCACTGCTTCATACCATTACTCTGGGAATTGGAACTAAAAAAAAAAGTTGGTGGGGTGACAAATAGTCAAACCATAGCACCTTACTTCCTTCAACATTTCTCTCTCTCTTATTGCCCACCTTCCACACACACCCCATTCAGGAATACCTTGAATGATATGTTGGGCATTGCCTGAAATCTACAAATGAGAGAATGAGATAGATTAAACTAAATGAGATAGATATCTCAAAAGCAGAGATTTGTCCCTTTCCTTGCCTCTGTTTCTTCATCTCTTTGTCTTTTCATTCAAAGGCCAAAGTAGTGTTAAGCTATTGGACTTTTATATATGATATTTTTTCGGCAATAAAGCACCATAAAATGGGTTGTGGTGAAGTCTCTGACCCTGAAAGTGAGCACTCACCCCACAGAGGCCGTGCCATCATTTCTTCAGAGGTCCTCTGCATGAAGTGTGTAGAAAGCTTGGTAGGATGATGTGGAGAGAATACACAAGTTCTCGTATTTTACGACAAGAACATTCACACTTCCATTTTCTTGTGTTTTTTGAACTTATGTGTATTTCTTTCACTTACAATCCTTTTGTGTCTTTTTTTGGGTTATTTTTGCTTCCTCTAAATACAAATCTTTCTTAGAAAATTTATTTGAGTCTACTGCAGACATTTCTGCCTTACTAGGTAGCTATTTTTTTTTCTGACTTTTTCTATATATTCCTTTTTTAAAGAGTTTTCTCTCTTTACTGCAACCTTTGCTTGACCAACATAACAGTAGCTTAGAATTCATTTAATAATTGTCCATTGAAAATTGCATAAATGGGGCTTCCCAGGTGGTCCAGTGGTTAGAAATCCACCTGCCAGTGCAGAGGACATGAGTCTGATCTCCTGTCCAGGAAGTAGTAAAGAGCCTGCCTGCCAGTGCAGAAGATGTAAGAGATGCGGGTTTGATCCCTGAGTCTGGAAGATCCTCTGGAGGAGGGCATGGGAACTCACTCCAGTATTCATGCCTGGAGAATCCCATGAACAGGTGATCCTGCACGCTACAGTCCATTGGGTCACACAGGGTTGGACACGAGTGAAGAAACAGCACACACATGCACACACACCAGGAAGATTCCATGAAAAAACCAAGCCTGTGCACCACAACTAAAGAAAGCCCACATGCATCACCAAGACCCAGTACAGCCAAAAAGAAATTCAAGCAAAGCTTTTTAAAAATCGCATGAGTGGAAATTTGAATATAAATTAATTCTGTGCTTATGCACTAATTATTTTGAATTTGCACCATTTATTATCAGAAAACATTACCATTGATTTATATTTGCTTTACTAATTTTCTGATTACCATGAATTTAAAGAAATTCTATTTCACTGAATTTTATTCATCTACTTATTCATTCAATAAATATTTAGCAAGCCCCATCGTGATATTTAGAAAAGCTTCTCCATGCATTCTTGTTGAACGGTGAATGTGCAATCACCATCCTAATAGCAGAAGCATAGGGTAAATAAGATATGCAAGGTCCTTCCCTGGAACTTTCATTCAGGGGTATATATGTGTGTGTATTTGTTGTGGAATGTGGACATGATAAACAAGTAAATACTTAGAGGTATTTCAGATATCTTTAAGATATCCTCCATCATCATTTATATTTTTTCTCTAGAATGTTTAAAATTTCATTTATTTGTAGGAACTCTCTACAAATTAACACCACTTACTGCTTTTCTTAAATACTACTGAAACTACCCCATTTTTTGCATATGTCTTTAGGGTTGTGTATGTGATGTGGTTATATGGTCAAATATACTATGTTTTACTTTTATAAATTCTGCCTTTAATGCAGTGTTTCAGATGCCATTCTTCATCTCAAAATAGCTTTTAATCATTTTACTTTCCTCAAATAATTTTATAATTTGAGTAAGGAATATCTATAATCTTACTGAATCTGACTTTATTTTACTGTGTGTGATGTTTTAATATCATCAACAGATACAAATTACATTTTAGATACCTGATAATTTAGTTCCTCACCAAATACATACACATTATTTCATGATTTCATGGATATGATACCAAAAGAAAAGGCAAAAATAGACAATTTGCAAAATATATAAGGAAATCCTATAACTCAAGAACAAAACAACAACAAGAAAAAAGACATAATAACCCAATTTAAAAATTAGCCAGAGGCTTGAATGGACCATTTCCCCAAAGAAGATATAATCAATAGGTATAGGAAAATATGCTCAACATTATTAGTCATCAGGGAAATGTAAATCAAAGCCATAAGAGATATCATCTCACACCTCTCAAAATGGCTATGATTTTAAAAAAAAGAATAAGTGTTGGCAAGGTTGTGGAGAAATTGAAAATGTTCTGAGTATTTATCCACATTGGATATGTAAATTTAATCTCAATAAAACTATGACCAAAAAACTTGTATGATTTATAGTGACATTTCTTCATTCTTGGTATTGCTGACTTCATTTTCTCTTTGTCCTCATTTAGTATTGCTCAGTGGTTAACAGTTTTAAGTTTGAAAGGTTTCCCCCTGTTTCTCTATCATGCTTACCTTGGGCTTCCCTGGTGGCTCAGCAGTAAAGAATCTACTTGCAATGCAGGAGACCACCTGCAAAGCAGGAGTCCCAGGTTCAGTCTCTGGGTTAAGAGGATCCCATGGAGAAGGAAACGGCAACCCTCTCGAATATTCTTGCCTAAAATCCCATGGACAGAGGAGCCTGGTGGGCCACAGTCCATGGAGTTGCAAGAGTCGGACTTGACTTAGGGACTGAACCACCATCACTACCACCATCCTTAGCTTCTTTTTTAAACTTAATTTTTGTTCTTTGCTTTGTTAATCTCAACTTCTGTATCCTTTAGGCTTTATTTTCTCTTCTCCTAGTTTCTTAAATAGAAGTTTACATGTTTTTCCATTTTAGCCTTTCTTCTTTTCTAAATCTAAGGTATAAATTTATCTTAAGCACTACTTTAGTTGCATTAGAAGAATTTAGTTATATCATATCTTTGTGATCACTATTTCACAATATTTTTTAATATTTAAATTTATTCCCAGACCCAGGTACTGTTTTGGAAGGGTGTTGCTTAGTTTCTCCAAACAAGGATGGCTTGTTAAAATATGGTTATATTTTCTTATTAATTTTTAATATAATTACACTGCGGTCACAGTAAATACTCTGTATAAATTCAATTATCTGAAAGTTTTTGCCTTACCATATGGTCATTTTTGATAAATGTTCCTAGCACATTTACAATAATGTGAATTCTTTCATTATTGGGTGCATGGCTCTTTCTATGTTATTTAGCTAAATGTGTGGATTGTGTTGTTTTACATCTATTATAGTCTTCTTTTTTGTATGCCTGGTCTGCATGGTATTGAAAAAGATTTGTTAAAGTTCCCCCAGGTTGATTGTTATTTGGTCTATTTCTTCTTTTCATTCTGTCAAGTATTATTCTGTATTTCAAAGCTATGTTTCGATATCTTCCCTGGATTCTGATATCTGTAATATCTTTATTAAGAGCATATCACTGTATAATCATGAAAATATCCTCTTTAACTAAATTAGCACATCTTCCCATACAGTCTCCTTTCTGTGACCTTGCAGCTTTCTCATAGTTAGTATTCACATGTGTGCAGCTTGCTAAGTCATTACAGTCATGTCTAACTCTTTGCTAAGGACTGTAGCCCTCCAGGCTCCTCTGTCGATGAGATTCTCCAGGCAAGAATACTGGAGTGGGGTGCCATGCCCTCCTCTAGGAGATCTTCCTGACCCAGGGATCGAACCCACGTCTCTATGTCTCCTACATTGGTAGGCAGGTTCTTCACCACTAGCACCACCTGGGAAGCCTAGCATTCACATAATATATACATTTTCCCCCTTCATTTTACTTTTGACCCTTCTTTGCTCTCATATACAATGTGAGTATCTTGCAGGTAGCATTTACATGAATTTTGTTGGTTTATCAGTTAGTAGAGGGGCTTTAATTTGAAGTATCTAATCCATTGTAATTAGATTGAAAATCTAATTACTGATATTGTTGGGTTAGTATCTACCAATTCAGTTCAGTTTAGTTCAGTCGCTCAGTCGTGTCTGACTCTTTGCGACTTGACGCATGTGCTTCAGTTCTTTTTTCTCTCCTTTTTCTCTTTCTTTGGTATTAAATAAGTTTATTCCAGATTTTCCTTTGATTTTTTGCAGCTTTACTAGATGTGGAGGCTTTCATAGACTTCCATCCACTAAAAAAATTTCTTAATTATTATATCTTCAAATATTACTTCTGCTGCGCTCTGTTTCTCTTCTCCTCCTATTCCCCCTCTTTTTCCTTCTCCTCCCTTTTTCCTCCTCCTCATCTCTCAACTCTAGGACTCCTCTAAGACACTAATTCTGTGTTCAGTTCTGTCTAAAATTCTTTTAAACTATTCAGTTCTTAATTCTAGATATTTTATTTTCAGTTGGCAACTGTTCCTTTGATTTTCTTATAGTTACAATTATTTGCTCACATTTTTCCTTTTTTCACCTATTGATTCTTTCCTTTCCCCTTTTCCCCTAAACACATTTTTAATAGTTAAAATTCTTATCTGCTAACTCCAGCATCTCTAGCATGTGTGTCTCTGCCTTGTCTTACCTTCCCTTCTTCAATTTTTAAATTTGTCATGTCAGCCATCTCTTTACATGCCATGCAATTTCCAACTGGATGAGAGAAATGATGCATAAGAAAATAAGATATCCCAGATACATTTTCTAACACCGGAAAGGATTCATATTCTGTTTTGTTAAGCAAGTGGGAGAAGGGGTGCAGACCACCCTGATGTCTAAATACTAGCTAGAGCTGAGCTGTCACAAGTCTGGGTTGCAGTGTTTGTAGCACTCAGTCTACCTCTGATTTCTCTGCCCCTGTGTTATGGGCTGTTATGGGCTTTCAGAGTTTATAATCGAAAACCTGAATGTTTTGGTAGCTCAGCAGTCAAGAGGATGAAGGAATATTCACTCTGTTTCCAAGGTGTTTGACGCAGTTCTTTGGCCTCCTGCCATTGACAGCGTGTTTTACTGGGCAGATGTTTGAAGAGAAAATCTGCTATATGAGAGAGGCTCTCAAGTCTCCAATTTTGTCACTGCAGCACCAGGTAACCCTCAAATCATGCAGGCTTCTCTGTCCCACTTTGATCCATTAACCCAGGCAACAAATCGGGAAATTACCATAGAGAAAAAGAAGCTTCAGATAATTGGCTAACAATGAAATGATCTCCACGCTTTAGAATTTTAGCATGTTTAGTTCATTAGAGGATGAAGGAATATTCACTCTGTTTCCAAGGTGTTTGACGCAGTTCTTTGGCCTCCTGCCATTGACAGCGTGTTTTACTGGGCAGATGTTTGAAGAGAAAATCTGCTATATGAGAGAGGCTCTCAAGTCTCCAATTTTGTCACTGCAGCACCAGGTAACCCTCAAATCATGCAGGCTTCTCTGTCCCACTTTGATCCATTAACCCAGGCAACAAATCGGGAAATTACCATAGAGAAAAAGAAGCTTCAGATAATTGGCTAACAATGAAATGATCTCCACGCTTTAGAATTTTAGCATGTTTAGTTCATATTGTGTTCACAAATGTCTAATATCTTCATTTTTTATCTAACATCTTATAGCATTTAAAGT